>ML405154.1:1323-36504 GCA_005239525.1 Nicotiana knightiana | reverse complement strand
ATCTTTTGATTTACTACTTTAGATTAATTCTAGTAAATGTTTGTTTGAGTCAGTTTAGTTGATAGTTAAATCACAAGTCCCTGTGGGTACGATATCTGGACTTCAATTCCTATATTACTTGTCGACCACGTACACTTGCGTGTGCATTGGGAAATCAACCAACAAACACAAAAAGAGAGCAGAAAGTTTTGAGTGAGAGAGAGAGAGAGAGAGATTTTTTGAACCAATGTGCTCGTGTCTTGAGTGAATGAAAGAGCAATGTATATATAGTTTGAAACTAGGTAGAGAATAAGGTAAATATCAAAGTCATGCAGTGATTGGGGAATCAGAATCAATCAGCATAAAATCAGTGTAAATACTCCCTTCAATTAAGCAGTTAACTTCAAACGGTAATAGACATGTAATAAATAAGGAAAGGTACCATATGTGACTGGAATATCACGCATAAGGAAACAATCTCAGCACATAGAAATATAAGACATGTAATAGAGGCTAGGTTCAGAAAATCTAATTAAGGAAAGTACTTAAAAATCGATTGACACCATAATCGCCCATAAAATAAGGCAAGAAAATATTTTAGAGGTGGAAATCAGTAAAAGATATCATCACAGAAAATCAGTAAAAGGTGTTAATCACAGAAAATTAGGGATTCAACTAGAGAAGATAAAACTGATTAGAGGAATTAACAGAATAAACATAATATAAGCGGAAGAAACAAGAGTCAAAAACCCTAATAAGGTAAAATCACAGAAACTCTAAACGAATTCATAAATAACAGTCATGCAAATGAATTAAATGAACAAATAAGCAAGAACAGACTCAGAACCCATGGTTAAGACCAAGAAACTTAGGGGTTTAACATAATAAATCAGATAGAAGGGGAAAAACATGAATAAGTGTTTAAACATAGTAAAAACATAGAATAATACGGAAAATCAGAAGGAAAAGTCATTTTGAAAAGGGGTTAAGAAACCCTAACTTTGAAGACAAAAAGGCATTTTTGAAAAATCGGACAGATCTTTAAGGAAAACAGTAAAATAACTCAGAATATACTCAGATCTATTGCAGATCTGAAGAGGCAAGATATGAGTTAGGGCTTCAGAGAGATAACCCAGAGGTAGAGAGACTCAGGCTTATAAACAATAGGTTTAGCCGGAGATGGAAGGATCTTACTCGGATAGCCAAGGGTGGCCTAAGAACGGCATGAAAAGGCCATGGGTGTGAGTTGAACCGCCTCTGGTTCTCTTGAGGACCTTAGGGTAGAAATAATCCGGCGTGTGAGGGAGCCATGGAGCGTAGAAGGCCAGGAATGGCCGGAGAATGCATAGAAACATCACAAGGTGGAGTTTATGCCGGTGACGATGCTTGAGAGCTAGGATTTGGTTGAGAGGATTTTAGAGAGAAGAGAGGAGTGATGGCTGGTGTATGAGGGAAATGAGAAGNGTGTGTGAGGGAAATGATAGGTGTTTTGGGGGGGGGGGGGGTTTAGTTTAATTAAGGTAAGGGAGATCTGGACTGTTGATATGAGTGATCAACGATCAGGATTTAAATGGGGTATTGGGTTGGGCATATCAGATCGGGCTCAAGGTTTTTGGGCCGGTATTTTTAAGGGGTTTTGGGCTAATATAATTGGGTTTGGGGGCTGGTTTAATTATGCTAGAATTAAAATGTGAGTGGCTATTTATTAAATACCCAACTTAAATTAATTAAAAATAATTTGCAAAATAGCTACTAATTATAAAAAATGAATTTCATGCACAAACAATAGTTTAAAAAGTTTATTAGTATTTAAAAATACAAATGATTAATTTCCGGTCAAAAAATAGTATAAAATTATATACTTGGGCTATAATTGCAAAGGTATTGCAATTATAGCCAAAAGATGCTATTTTGGCTAATTATGAGATAAGTTGGCTTAAATAGGGCCATAAACAATAAATTAAATTAAGAAATGCTTTTGAAATTATTTGTGATGTGATTTTGTAATTATATATTGGAAATAAAATGCTAGATAAATTAGACAAAATATAGGGAAAATACCAATCGTTGTTAATGCATGATTTTGATGGTACATATGCAATTTTAATAAATATTTTGGAAAAAATTGGGTATCAACAGCTGCCCCTTTTTACCCGAAAAGGATGAAAGAGTTGTCGGGTAAAGATAGATGGCATTTGACCGGGCGAAACGATTAGAGAGGTTTAAGCCGCGCTCCGGCTTCTGAGCAGCCTACATATCCCTGGTTTCACAGGAATCAGGCCGTATATAGTTCCGAATCCATCGGCGAAGTATACCGATGAAGTTATCACAAGAACAGACGCAACATCTAGGGATGAGCGAATGAACGGCTTGCGGTATATCGGGTTTGATATTGTTGGGAGAACTGGAGCGGGATTGCTCATGCTGGGATAGCCGTTGCTTGCTGTGTTACCTGCAAATAAAATAAATACAAGCGTATACTATGCATAAATTTAAACATGATGCGCGTTCCCGTTGGACTATGAAAGTTGTCTTTAGACGGTTAGGGATGACGTCCTTAGACCATGATGTCCTGGGCCATGAATGGCTTGATGAGAGATTCGTAGGCCATGAAATGATGTTCTCGGGCGATGCAGATGGTGCCTCCGAACTATGATGCCTTTTAATAATGATATGCAAATTGAGAGAGATCCTCAGGCCATGGCATGGTGTCTTCCGGCTATGAGGATGGTATCGTTAGACTATGACGCTTTTGGACAGGTTGGCGATATTTCAGCCCATGATATGCAATAATATAATGCTGACAAGACAGAGCTTAGTTTTGCGAATTGAAGGGCAAAGCTTATCCCGAAAGAGAAGCGAAGTAGATAATGCTTGAGAGATAGCGCTTAGTCTCGGTGAAAAGTAAATTGGAGGAGGAGCTTAGCCTCATGTAGATAGGAAGGCAGCTGTTAGCCTTATGCAAAATGGGAGGCAAAGATTAGCCTCATGCAGATAGGAAGGCAGCAGATTAGCCTTATGAAAAATGGAAGGCAGAGATTACCCTTATGCAAATGGAAGGCAGAAATTAGCCTTATACAAAATGGAAGGCAGAGATTAGCCTTATGCAAATGGAAGGCAGAAATTAGCCTTATGCAAATGGAAGACAGCGATTAGACTTATGCAAATGGAGGTAGAGCTTAACCTCATGCAAAATGTGGGACAAAGCTTAGTCCCGTGCAAGAGTAAGGCAGGGCTTGGCCCTATGCAAAGGAACAAATAACGAATGCTAGTAGGATTTCTTACTTGGTAATAGGTTGTGGTATTGCGATTGTTGTGAGAACTGTGACTATGGATCATGTTCTTTCTTTTGTGCTGGTAGTAAACTTTGCATTTGCGATTGTGTTTAAAGTTTGTGACTTCGAAACCTGTTTGTCTTTTATTCCTGCATCCAAAGAGAAATCTTGAGTTCTGGGGATGGTTGGTTCTTATCCCCGCTGGCTTTTCTTGCTTCGTTATGCTTGGTCCGATGATCCTGTTTATGTCATCGGGGTAGCGTTTGCTAAACAGAGCTATATTTTGAAAACGTGCATGATTTTATAAAGACATAGTAAAAATATATTTTGAGAAATTTAGATAAACCGACGACCGTGACATAGTTCAAGACATTGCAACCACTCATGCTACGGAATTTTGAGGGTCCTCTTCAAAATTCTGCCCCAGTTAGATGATTGATGATTCTGACCATTGTAAATGCTGCGATCGGCTGAACTTGCTTCAGAATTTTGAGGGTCCTTCTCAAAATTCTGCCCCAGTTTCCAATTGCGGGGGAAATGAGATTTTTATTGAATTATGACCAAACCCATAGGGCTGCTTACGTATCCCCTCTTAAACGGGAATCAGGCCAGGCGTAGTTCAGTTTACATCGTAAAGAATTACACATAGTAGCGTTCGACTGCATCTGAATTGATTGGCTTTGCCAAGACTTCTCCGTCCATTTCTGCAAGTATAAGAGCTCCTCCTGTCAATACCCGGTGAACCATGTATGGACCTTGCCAGTTTGGAGAGAATTTCCCTTTGGCTTCATCTTGATGTGGAAAGATCTTCTTTAACACTAGCTGCCCTGGTGTGAACTATCTTGGTTTGACTCTTTTGTTGAAAGCTCTGGTCATTCTGCTCTAATAAAGCTATCTGTGACATATTGCATTCATCCTTTTCCCATCTATGAGGGCCAACTGCTCGTACCAGCCTTTTATCCATTATGCGTCACTGAGCTCAGCTTCTTGTATGATTCTTAAGGAAGGGATCTCCACTTCGGCAGGAATAATAACTTTCGTGCCATAAACCAATAAATAAAGAGTTTCCCCAGTTGATGTGCGGACTGTGGTGCGGTATCCCAGTAAGGCAAATGATAGCTTTTCGTGCCACTGTCTGTGTTTTTCTATCATCTTTCTCAATATCTTTTTGATGTTCTTGTTGGCAGCTTCCACAGCTCCATTCATCTGAGGTCTATAGGCTGTGGAATTCTTGTGCTTGATTTTGAAAGTCTCGCATATGGCTTTCATCAGATCACTATTTATATTGGAGTCGTTGTCGGTGATGATTGATTCTGGAACTCCAAACCAACAAATGATACTGTCGCGGACAAAGTCTTCCAGGACTTTCTTAGTCACTGCTTTGTAGGACGCTGCTTCGACCCACTTGGTGAAATAATCAATAGCCACTAAGATGAATTTGTGTCAATTTGAAGCGGTAGGCTCTATCGGTCCAATGATGTCCATTCCCCAGGCAGCGAACAGCCAAGGCGAGCTTGTTATGTTGAGCTCGTTTGGGGGTACCTTTATCATATCTGCATGTACCTGACATTGGTAGCATTTTCGGGCATACTAGATGCAGTCCGTTTCCATGGCCATCCAGAAGTAATCGGCTCTGAGTATATTCTTTTCCAAGACAAAACCATTCATGTGTAGGCCGCAGGTCCCAACATGTATCTTTTCGAGTAGTCTGGAAGCTTCCTTTGCATCAACACATATTAATAATCCCAAGTCGGGAGTTCTCCTATATAGGTTTCCTCCGCTGAGAAAGAAATTGTTGGACAATCTCTGGAGCGCGCGTTTCTGAGTGTGATTTGCAAGCTCTAGGTATTCTCCCTTTGACAAATATTCCTTAATATCATGGAACCATGCCGTCTGCTTCTTCTTCAATGTGGGCACAATATGCCGGCTGGCTATGGAGCTTTACTGGAATAGGATCAATGAAGTTTTTATCTGGGTGTTGTATCATGGATGATAGAGTGGCCAATGCATCGGCAAACTCGTTCTGAATTCTGGGGAACCAAAATTCTGTCTTCGTGAACCTCTTTCTCAATTCCTACACATAGTGCAGATACGGCAGTATCTTGGAATTCTTGGTAACCCATTCTCCTTGTACTTGGTGTATCAGCAGGGGTGAGTCACCAATTACTAACAACTCTTGGATATTCATGTCAACAACCATATTGAGCCCTAAGATGCAGGCTTCATATTCTGCCATACTGTTGGTGCAGGGAAATCTGAGTTTGGCAGATACTGGGTAATGTTGACCTGTTTCCGATATCAGGACAGCCTCAATGTCGCCTCCTTTGAAATTGGTTGCTCCGTCGAAGAACATTCTCCAACCGTCATAGGATTCTGCAATGTCTTCTCCTATGAATGACACTTCTTCATCGGGAAAATACGCTTTCAGGGGTTCGTATTCTCCTCCCACATGATTCTCGGCAAGATGATATGCCAATTCTTGCCCCTTGACCACTTTCTAAGTCACATAGCCCATTTCGAACTCACTCAGTAGGATTTTCCATTTGGCCAGCTTGCCAGTGGGCATAGGCTTCTGAAAGATATACTTCAAGGGATCCATCCTTGATATGAGATATATTGTGTAGGCACAGAAGTAATGCCTCAGCTTCTGGCTACCCAGGTCAGAGCACAACATGTACGTTCCAGTAGAGAATACTGTGCCTCAAATGGACTGAACTTCTTACTCAGGTAATAAATAGCCTGTTCCTTTCTTCCTTTCTCGTCATGCTGCCCCAGAACGCAGCCGAAAACTTCATCTAATACCGCAATGTAGAGTAGCAAGGGTCTACCTGGTTCTGGCGGGACCAAAACTTGTGGCGTTGACAAGTATTCCTCGATTTTGTCAAAAACTTTCTGACAATCCTCGGTCTATTTGGTCGCAACATCTTTCTTTAGCATCTTGAAGATTGGTTCACATATAACCGTGGACTGGGCTATGAATCCGCTGATGAAGTTAAGGTGTCCCAAGAAAATCATCACATCTTTCTGGTTCTTTGGCGGTGGTAACTCTTGGATAGATTTGACCTTTGATGGATCCAATTCTATCCCTCGGCGGCTGACGATGAACCCAAGCAACTTCCCAGCAGGAACCCCAAACACACACTTCGCAAGGTTTAATTTCAAGTTGTACTTTCGCAGCCTGTCAAAGAACTTTCTCAAATCTGCTGTATGGTCGGTGGCTCTTTTGGACTTGATGATGATGTCATCCACATACGCCTCGATTTCTCTGTGTATCATGTCATAGAAGATAGTGGTCATAGCTCTCATATAGGTGGCCTCAGCATTCTTTAGGCCGAATGGCATAATCTTATAACAGTAGACTCCCTAGGGCGTGATGAAAGCCATTTTCTCATCATCTTCTTCGTCCTTCCAAATCTGATGGTATCCGAGAAAACAATCCATGAACAACTGAAGTTCATGCTTTGCACAATTGTCAATAAGGATGTGTATGTTTGGAAGGGGAAAATCATCATTTGGACTCGCCCGATTGAGATCCCGGTAGTCGACACAGACCCTAACTTTTCCGTCTTTCTTGGGCACTGGCACGATGTTGGCTAACCATGTTGGATATTCAACTATCTTGAGGACCTTGGCACGGATTTCCTTGGTAACTTCGTCTTTGATTTTCAGACTCATATCAGGCTTGAACTTTTTGAGCTTCTGTTTTACCGGCGGGCACATTGGATTGGTCGGCAACTTGTGGGACACAATGGATGTACTTAGGCCAGTTATGTAATCGCACGACCATGAAAATATGTCTTCATACTCTTTCAAGAACTGGGTGTATTCCCCTTTCTCTGGTGGCGATAAATGAATGCTGATGCGAGTTTCTTTGACAGTTTCTGAATCTCCCAGGTTGATTATCTCGGTTTTGTCCAGATTGGACTTAGGCTTGTTTTCAAATCCTCAACTTCTCTGATAATTTCATCGGGTATGAAATCCTCTTCTTCTGAATCACTGTCCTTTTGTTGCATTGTCTCATTTCATGTCACATCTATTGGTTCATCAAGACATGAAATAGTATGTTGTATAGATAAAATAATGAGAGAAATTATAATAGATAAATATAGATTCACTGAAACGTAAAAGTGATTTTCGAATGTTTTGGAACATTGGAGATTTTATTGGAAAATGCGAGAAATGAAAAGGCGAAAAGGAAATCATTGGAAAAAAATGAAATAAACAATGCTTGTTCAGCCTTACTACCCCGGGACACGTCGGGCCCTGAATGGTCTGACAGTCCAATTCTTGAGGAATGATCCCTTACTCACAGCTTGGACGGTAGGGACTTCCTCCTCATCCTCCTTAACAATAACACAGCAGTCCATGTCACCATTTTCCAGGAATAGATTTTTCAAGGCCATCAATGCTTCTTTTTCCTCCGAATCCAACATTACGTCAGCCTGCTGGAAGGTCTGCTCTAGATGCGGTATCGGATTTTCCAATGGATAGTAAGAGCCGCGCCATGGTGGCGACCAATTATCATACTCTTTCCATGTGTATTTGTATCCCAGCCCAAAAGTTGTGCCATGGTGCTTCAGCTGTATTGGTTTGGAAATCCCCTGAAGATTCTTACCGAGTCCTCTTCCAGGATCATATCCACTCCAGTTCAGTATGCTCTCGATCTTACTGTCCCACCGTTTGTCTTTGTCTACTGCATTGATCCGTTCAATGTGATCGTAGGTTTCTCCACCCAGCCTTCTTCTACCTTCAATCATCGGGATGGTATGGCGACTATAGATATGATTGTTTCTGTCTCCATGGATGATCACCTCCTGGTGGTTCCTTTCGAATTTTACTGACTGATGCAATGTTGATGCCACAGCCCCAGTGGCATGTATCCACGGACGTCCCAATAACAGATTGTAGGATGCCAATATGTCTATCACCTGAAATTCAACCTCGAACCATGTAGGTCCCATCTGCAGGAAAAGACTGATTTCACCAATGGTAGACCTCTGAGAACCGTCGAAAGCCTTTACATTCATAGATACTTCTTTGATCTCGTACAACCCCTTGCCCAATTTATTGAGTGTTGTCAACGGACAGATGTTGAGGCTGGATCCCCCGTCGATCAAATTCCTGGTGATAAAGTAGTCCTCACATTGCACAATGATATGCAGTGCTTTGTTATGACTTAGCCCTTCAGGTGGAAGCTCGTCCTCATGGAAAGTGATCTTGTGACTCTCCAGTACTTGACCTACCATATTGTCCATTTCTCCACTAGTTATGTTATTTGGCACATATGCTTCGTTTAACACTTTCATCAAAGCATTCCGGTGTGTCTCTGAATTCTGCAGCAATGACAGAATGGATATCTGGGCTGGAGTTTTGTTCAGTTGATCGATGACTGAGTATTCCCTGGCCTGCACCTTTCTCCAAAGATCATCTGGGCCTGTCTCAATGACGGGCTGCCTGTTGGAAGCATTCTTGCTAGATTCTACCAAGTGTTAAGATGTATAGACCCTGCCGGTCCTTGTCATCCCATGTGCATCATCAGCTTCTTCTGTCTTGACTTTACCTTTCCTTCTTGCTTCAGCCGTGTAATCCTAAGGTACAGGCTTGTCGTTGAAATGTGGCGTGGTTGACGTTGTCACTGTGATTGGTGCAGCTACTTTCACTTCGAATGGAATGGGTGCCTTAGGCGGCATAACTTCAACCTTGAACGGAAAATGTGTGTTTACAGGTGGTGTTGTTTCAAACTTGAATGGGAGTGACTTAGTTACCTCAATGTCTAGGATGGCTGAATCTGTACTATGATGGGATTAAGAGTGACTGATGGCTTCTTTGGGTCCTCACCTTCTATAATTAACCCGATCGACCCCTCTGGGTCCTAATATTCTTCTATCTCTATCATGTTGACACCCCTATGGTCTGGAAGCGGATTGTTGCGAACATTGGGAGCAGCTTCCATTTCCTGGATGACCTTGTTATCAATCATAGACTGGATCTTATCCTTCAATGAGCGACATGCATCAATTGTATGCCCCTTCATGCCAGAATGGTATGCACATGTCTTGTTTGGATTGACCCATTGGGATGGATTTTCAGGGGTTATAGCAGGGATGTGAGTGACATAACCAACAGCTTTTAATCTTTCATGTAGCTGGTCGATGGGTTTAGCAATGGCAGTGTATTATTTAGGAGGTCTGCGATCAAAGTTGGGTCGAGGTCTCGGGAAATTTTGGCGAGCAGGGGTTGATTGGAAGTGAGATGGCTAAGAGTTGTAGGTATGATAAACAGGAGTTGGTTGGGAATATCTGGGGGAAGTAGGCTGATATGTAGACGATGGAGATGGCTGATATGTTGGTGGAGGTGCTGACTGATAGGTGGGCGACAGTGCTTGATAGGTGAGTGGGGAAGTTCAGTATACCACCGGGGATTTGGGTCCCTGTGCAACCATTACCGTTCCTGCATATTTCTTCTTGGATATACCACCAGACTGCAAGGCTTTGTTGGTGGCCTGTAGTGCCTCAAAGTTAGTGACCATTCCACTCTTGATACCTTCTTCAATTCTCTCACCCAACTTGATGATGTCAGATAATTTGTGGTTTTCAATCACCATTAGCCTCTCATAATACTGCAGGTCCTATGCTCGGACAAAGAATTTGTTCATTTGTTCTTCCTCTAGGGCAGACCTGACCTTGGCTGCTTCAGATCTCCAGCGAGCGGCATACTCGCGAAAAGTTTCGGTGGGCTTCTTTTTAGGTTCTGGATGTAGAACACGTCTGGTGCATTCTCCGTATTGAACCTGAATAGGTCCATGAAGTCTGATGCTATACTTACCCAATCGGACCACTTCTTAGGGTTTTGGCTAATGTACCAAGAAAAAGCATCTTCTGTGAGGCTCCTCATGAACAATTTCATGTGAATCTTCTCGTCTCTTACTACTCCAACCAATTTATCATAATAGGTCCTCAGATGGACCGTGAGATCACCTGTACCATCGAACATTTTGCACTTAGGAGGTTTGTAACCCTCCGGTAGTTCAACATTGGGTTGTATGCATAGGTCTTCGTAGTTGAACCCTTCGACTCCCTTGCTTCCTCCAACGCCCTGAACTCGACTAGTCAGCTTCTTGAGTTCCTCGGCCAAATTCTTAATGAGCATATCCTTCTCACTGGATCCAGGTGTGTAAGAAATGTGTTGGGTGGAGTGAGGTAGAGTCTCCACGTATATGGGGTTGTTTTGATGACCTGCTATTTTAGCATGGAGCTGGTTATTTGTGGAGTTATGTGGTTCAGGGATGATCAGTGGGGTGTTTCTCGGAGTGTGGCAAGTGTTGTGCTGGTGCTGTGTTGGGATAATTTGATTTTAGGCGGAGTTGTATGATGATGAGTTGTGGGAGGATTTTGTTTGTTTGGGGTGTTCTGTGGAGGTATGGGATTTTGAGTGACATCTGGGACACTAAGTGAGAAGGATAAATTTGCCAAGTTCCGGACATGCTCAAGCTCACCTTGGAGTTTAAACAACCTTTGCTCGAGTTGTGACATAGCCTCATTCTGAACTTGAGTGCCTTGATTTTCAGTGGCTTCTATTCGTTCAGCTGTCATTGTGTTTTCTTGCCTGATGTTGCTCAAATCTTTCATTTTGCCTTTGCCTTTAGGTGGACTATGAGGAGGAGGAGGTGGAGGGCCCCTGGATCTTGTGTGATATAATGATGATGCCAGAATGCACGAACCAACCTTTGGGGGGGAATAATCAAAAGAAAGAAACAAAACAAAAATAAAAGTTAGCCAAGTCAGTGAAGATCATGAGAAAATATTGCAGTATTTAAACATATAGTGCATGAATAAAATCGGTCCTAACTTGGGAGCGTCGTTGTGCCCGAGGTAAGCCTAGCGACAAGTTGATTTGGAGAACTTAGATACCAAAATGCCTCATTTCATTAATGTAAAATAGACGAATCCAAAATGACACTAAAATAATAAGCAGGAAATAAAGTCAATAATGGCACTTGGACTTATTACATTTGAAAAAGTAATGAAAAGGAAACCTAGACTACTTGGTCCCAGAAGGACCTTCCCCAGGCTCGATTTTCTTGGCTCTGTCGATCAGGTTTCCCAGGTCGTGCATGCCCAACAACAGGTATACCCTTGCTAGGTGCCCTCCTTCGTTTCCCTTAGCATTCTGGAAGTCGGCGACCCTTTTCCTCGTCTTCGCCTCTAGCTCCATCAGACCTTGCTCCAAATATTCCAGCATTTCATTAGATTTGATAGTCCTTTCCTTCCACTCATTGATCAATTCCAGATCAGTCTTGTGTTACTCCAGATGCTCGGCCTCAGACTCATGAACCCTTTTGTGCAGTTTATTGTATTTCACTTGAGACTTAGCCGCTTCGTCTATGACCCTGTTTCTACAGATTCCCGACTCAACTATCCCTGCTATGCTGTCTTCCAACCATGACAGGTAAAGGCGAACATGCCCTACGTGGTATCTATCGGACTCGATGGTGTCCTTTTCTACAATAACCTTTAGATGCCACATATGCTAAGCTTCACATTAGTACGTGATGTCATCGTCCTGAAAATCTGCCCTGTAATGGCTCATTTTAGAGACTCGCGGTATAACTTGCTTCCTACCTGCCTGTCTCGTAACCCTGATGGGAATATAAGGGTTATGCCCCTTAAACCGATCAACACCAGGTGCTAAGCGCCCTCGATCTAATGATGAATTCACTGGTAGGGAACCATTCGAACATCCATTGAACTTGGTCTTCGGTCAAATTGTCAAAAAACTGCGCCCATTCTATAGCATTTTCCGGTTGAACAAACCTGTTTGGGATGTAGGTCATTTTCTTAGGGTGATAGAAGGCTATATGATCATTCCACGCCCTTCGTGGAAATTCTTAACGATATTGACCCCTTTGGAGATGCTCCAATAACCAAACCTGTAGTAGCAGATTGCAACCCTCAAAGTGTTTGAACCCCTTCTGGAAGTGGTCCAAGGCTCGGTATATGTATGCTATGATCATAGGGATAATGGTATATGTTTGCCCTCTTATCCCCTTCATTAAGGTTTTGGCTACCATAGCCAGTCTAGTGTGAATCCTATCTCCTTTGCTTGGAAATACTATCATACCCGGGAAGCAAACAACGAACATAAAAACCCCGCAATGAATATGACCCAATGAAGTATTAGAGAATTCTTCGTGGAAGATACGATATGATTTGCTATGGCCGTATCGTTCATAGAGATAGTCAAAAGGTATGTAGGACTTTGTCAGGCACTCTAAATCATCGTTATTTTTCAAACCAATCATTTTCAGGAGCCCCCTAGTGGCACGATTTTCCGGCACCAACAAACCTGGACTGTCCCAAGGTAATCCCGCGAAGCCCCCTATCTCCTCCAAGAGGGGGGTCATTTCTATATTGCCAAAATGGAACACAGAACTTTCTCTGTCCAAGAACATAGTGGCTGCTTCGATCAACATGTTGTTTTGTTGGATATCCAGTAAAGAGGGTAAGTTTCTGAGGAGCCTCTTTACATGGTCTTTGTCACTTGGCGAAAGGTCTTCCCACCAATCTAGCAATAGTGGTTGTATTCTTTGGACCATACCGAACCTGGGGACTTTGTGCCTCATTTTCTGAAAAATAGATAAGGTTAGACCCTTACCCCCGCCAGAATCGACTATTTATACACTTATTATTAGCATACAGGCATTTAGTTCTCCAAATAAATGCACAAAATGTGATTGCGTCCGTTGGGATTATGAAAAACCTGGTGGACTTTTGGATAAGGCTGTCTTAAAGGGTTATTGTGCGGACGACACATTAATCCAGCTAGGTTTGACCATGATGCATGTAAAAACAAAATGAGTAAGGTTTCTATAGGGTTTTAGACTGGTACCCTCAAGCGAACGACTTGAGGGGGAAAGGCACGGAACCGTCGACTGCACCGTTGATCGACTAGTTTTACCGCAAATAAGCCTTTCCAAATTTAGGGGTAATATAAAATGGAATAGCGCAACCACTCATCAAGCGTTGCTTAGGATTTGTATAGGCACGAGTGGAATAGGATGTTGAGCATGATTATGCAACAATAAATGAGCAATAAAAGCATGTTGTCATGTATTTTCACGTTATGAAAGCGGTAAATATAACAGTTATGATTGAAAAGCAGTTATAAAGGAAAACAAAAGGAAACATGTTAGTTTTGATTTTGAAAAGAACAAGTACTTGGAAGCGATAAACAATTAATTGCACATAAAGGGGGAAAGGGAAAGGTCGCAAGTATTAACAAAGTAAAGACAAGTTCACAAAGCTGTTCGAAATGGTAAAAGCTTAGATAAATCCCTAGCAGAGTCGCCATGCTATCACGCCCCCCTTTTTCCTCTCCTTCCGGATCAGTCAGAGTTTTGACTTTATTGGAACAACTCGTTTAAGGAATTCAAGAGTCGCCACCTAACGAATTAAGGTGCATTAGGGAACCTACTAAGGGTCATTTACAAACACAGATTGGATAACCAGAGATAGGGTAAGGGCTTGAAATTACTTCAAGGGGAAGGTGTTAGGCACCCCTCGAAGTGCACAACTGTGATTCCCGGCCGAACAAACTTTGTGAACTTTAAAACATGTAGCACATAAGCAATAAAAACACATAGGTAAACAAATAAATATTTTTGAGAAGATTCGCAGTCTAAGAACACATATGTGCTAAAGTTTTAAAAGATTTTAGGGTCTAAGCACACATATAAGGTTTTGAAAGATTTATGATCTAAACACACATATGTAAGGGATAGGGGGTCCTAGGTTGTTTATCCTATAGGATCACATCAGTACAATGCCCGGTAATCATTCCTCAGAAGAGTGGCTACGCGTTGCATTAGCGCACCGGCTATCATATCCATATATACCCTTTCCCACCCCTTAGCAGTTATTAAACCAAGTGTTGTTTAACGATCTCTATGCGCGTTGTTACCCGTCCGTTCTTAATGGCCCTGGAGGAATTTAGGACCTCTACCTATAGGCAGTTCTAGACAGACCCCTAAGATTTAAAAGGAGAAAATACTTGGCGAAGGCAAGAACAGCTAGGACTTGAACTGATAAAACAGGAAAGAAGCAATTAAGAGGCTCAGGTTTACCTCCACAAATATTGCATGTAAACCGCACGTCTCAAACACAAACAAGGGGAAGTATTATTAAGCAGGATCCTAAAACATGATGTCTAGGTGAGTATCAAAATACAAGAGATATGCAAATTTATTTTATAAAAGCAGAAGCAGGGGCCCTAATCAGTCTGCCTACTGATTTTAAGCTTGTTAACCATTAGGCAGTAAACACAAAAGCAACAGTCTTCCAGTTTTATAAAAGTTGATTACCTAAGGTTTGCCTAGACGTGGGGGAATGCAAAATAGTTACCAGAACTATTTAAAACAATTTAGAAGTTGTTTTACCTAAAGCATGTTGTTCTAAGTGTTGCAAAGACACATGGGTTATTACCAGTTTTACTAACACATGATAATCATATGTGAGACTGTCTTATGTCCCTTTCATGCATCAGTAGCTTAGCTAGGTGTGACTTAATGAGGTCCTAAAACATGGTATCTAATGCGCATAGAAAATGCAGAATGCTTTATATACAGAGTTCCTAAAGCAGGATCTCTAAATGCATAGCATGATCTCAGGATATGCAGAGCAGGATGCACAAAAAGATTACTGCATTGTTAATCATGAATTCAAAAATGTGCAGGAACAACGGTTCGTGTTAGTACTATTATTTAGCCCTGAAGCATGATTTTTAAGTGATAAAATAATGTGATGCTGAAACAGTATACATGAAACTTAAGAGCATGATATCTAATGTATGATATGCTTTGCATGTGTTGGTCCTAAACATGAATTCTACTGCGCACATGGGGAATGTAAACTTAAGGCATGATTTCTACCCATTGATGTTGATAACAGACATAGCGACCCTCCCCTTTTCACTATCAATCCCCATTATTCTTTTACAACAATTATTAAAAACCAATGTGAATGAATTACATAAATAGATAAAGAAAAATAAGAAGTTACACTATAGGGAGCCTAAAAAAAGGCCTAGATTCTCATAACCTCAAATGCCCAAATGTTTCATAGCCTTTATCATATCCGGGTGTGTCAGAGTTCCCTAAGGACCTCAAGGGATCCAGGGCAGTGCTCACACTGAGATTTCAAAACCATAATTGAGTAAGTGTAGTGTGGAAGTGCCAGCCCCAGTACATCAGTGTTCATAGGGATCTCACAGGAATCCCAAGGTAGTCATACACAGGAGGGGCGGAATCTAAGGACCTAAGAGTAGAGTGAGAGTGCTTGATATAGTTTTGAAAAGGTTTTAGTAAGAAAACAGTGTTAAAAGAGACTTGCTTGAAACATATTTTTGAAATAAAAGAGGGAGTCATTCAATAAAACAACTTTTGAAAAGAGAGTTATATAATTAAACAACAGCAGGTCAAACATAGAGCCAAAACTAAATTCATCAATACTTAAAGAACACATAACCAAAACAGGAAGAACAAACCTACGCACAGGGATGATGGGGATTGGGGACACATAGAGCACATATAGTGCACACATAGTTACACGAGCATGAAAATTCTTATAGGGCTTTAGGGAATCAGAATATCATGAATCTCAGAATAAACACAAGGTCAGACAACTTAGGATAGCTAACTGCTTTGCACAAAACGGTTCATGATAGACATCAGGAAAACATAAGTAAGGTAGAGTCACATTGAGGTATACTACAAAGGGGACTCATAAACAGGTTGATCCTAAGGGTTTGGACATATTCAAAAGCATGCTAATAAAGCAGTAAAGTAGACATATTAGTTGCAGGTTGAACAACAAAACCATACATAGAAACATATTAGAAACATGATAAACTGAAGCAGTAAAAAAAGCATATTGTTTTTGGGACTTGAATTGAAATCAGAACATGCCAGTAAAGAAGACAGTAAACACAAAAGTGAAGGGACAGGAGAGCGTAATAGTTAGCATTCGCTTGCAGCCGGCTAACTCAAGATAATAGTTAGTAACACAGAAAGAGAGCAGAAAGTTTTGAGTGAGAGAGAGAGAGAGAGCTTTTTGAACCAATGTGCTCGTGTCTTGACTGAATGAAAGAGAAATGTATATATAATATGAAACTAGGTAGAGAATAAGGTAAAAATCAAAGTCATGCAGTGATTGGGAAATCAGAATCAATCAGCATAAAATTAGTGTAAGTACTCCATTCAATTAAGGAGTTAACTTCAAACGGTAATAGACATGTAATAAATAAGGAAAGGTACCATATGTGACTGGAATATAACACATAAGGAAACAATCTCAGCATATAGAAGTATAAAACATGTCATAAAGGCTAGGTTCAGAAAATCTAATTAAGAAAAGTACTTAAAAATCAATTGACAGCATAATCGCCCATAAAATAAGGCAAGAAAATATTTTAGAGGTTGAAATCAGTAAAAAGTGTTAATCACAGAAAATTAGGGATTCAACTAGAGAAGATAGAACTGATTAAAGGAATTAACAGAATAAACATAATATAAGTGGATGGACCAAGAGTCAGAAACCCTAATAAGGTAAAATCACAGAAACCCTGAACGAATTCATAAATAACAGTCATGCAAATGAATCAAATGAACAAATAAGCAAGAAAAGACTCAGAACCCATGGTTAAGACCAAGAAACTTAGGGTTGACATAATAAATCAAATAAAAGGGGAAAAACATGATAAGCGTTTAAAAATAGTAAAAACATAGAATAATACGGAAAATCAGAAGGAAAAGTCATTTTCAAAAAGGGTTAAGAAACCCTAACTTTGAAGACGAAGAGGCATTTTTGAAAAATCGGAGAGATCTTTAAGGAAAATAGTAAAATAACTTAGAATATACTCAGATCTATTGTAGATCTGAAGAGTCAAGATATGAGTTAGGTTTTCATAGAGATAACCCAGAGGTGGAAAGAATCAGGCTTAGAAACCATAGGTTTAGCCGGAGAAGGAAGGATCTTACTCGGACAGCCAAGGGTGGCCTGAGAACGGCATGAAAAGGCCATGGGTGTGAGTTGAACCGCCTCTGGTTCTCTTGAGGACCTTAGGGTAGCAATAACCCAGTGTGTGAGGGAGTCATGGAGCGTAGAAGGCCAGGACAAGCCGAAGAATGCATAGAAACACCACAAGGTGGAGTTTATTCCGGTGACGGCGCTTGAGAGCTAGGGTTTGGTTGAGAGGATTTGAGAGAGAAGAGAGGAGTGACGGTGGGTGTGTGAGGGAAATGAGAAGGGTTTGGGGGGGAGGGGGTCGTTCAGTTTAATTAAGGTAATGGGGATCTGGATCGTTGATCTGAGTGATCAATGGTCAGGATTGAAATGGGGTATTGGGTTGGTCATATCAGATTGGACTCAAAATTTTTGGGCATGTATTTTTAAGGGGTTTTGGGCTAATATAATTGGGTTTGGGGCTGGTTTAATTAGGCTAGAATTAAAATGAGAATGGCTATTTATTAAATACCCAACTTAAATTAATTAAAAATAATTTGCAAAATAACTACTGATTATAAAAAATAAATTTCATGCACATTCAAAAGTTTAAAATTTTTATTTAGTATTTAAAAATACAAATGATTAATTTCCGGTAAAAAAATAGTATAAAATTATATACTTGGGCTAAATTGCAAAGTTATTGCAATTACAGCCAAAAGATGTCATTCTGGCTAATTATGAGATAATTTGGCTTAAATAGGGCCATAGACAATAAATTAAATTAAGAAATGTTTTTGAAGGATTTTGTAATTATTTATTGAAAATAAAATGCTATATAAATTAGACAAAATATAGGAAAATTATGAAAAAATACCAATCGTTGTTAAAGCATGATTTTGAAGGTATATATACAATTTTAAAAATATTTTGGGAAAACTTGGGTATCAACACGTGCCAACTTCCACAAGCGATCTAAACGCAAATTTCAACATATATCAAATACTGGTAAAAGAGGACTTGCTACAAAAACACCTAAGGATCACACTAGCTCAGGATACCCCGCGGGAACTAGTCCCGCCTGCTTAGCCTCAAACTGATCTCTCTCTATGCCCTTCCAAACATCATAGCTATTACGCAATCACTTTATCCTTCTGCATTTAAATACAGCCAATGCCTACTCTCGAGGCATCACAACACGCAGTATAAGAACCTGAAGCTGATGGCAGAACTAACACTAGAGCTGTTGTCAAAGAAAATCTTGAGCTTCTTGAAGCTCTCCCCACACTCGTTTGACCACCTGGATACCTTTACTGGACACCACGTGCCCCAAGAACGCTACCGAACTGAGCCAAAACTCACACTTGGAGGACTTCATATAAAGCTCCCCCTTCCTCAATCTCTATAATACCATCCTCAATTGCTGAGCATGCTCCTCCTGGCTACGAGAGCAAACCAGGATGTCAGCAATGAACACAATAACAATGATCCAAATACGCTGTTCATCAAATGCATGAACGATGTTGGGGCATTGTTCAACACAAAAGACATCACCAAATACTCATAACATAACAGGAATATCCACTTCCCACTACAACTAAACTACATGAGAGGTCCTTCAATACACTCACAACTTGAGTCCATATGCCAACTCAAGACAGAAGTTAAACACTCAACAATTCTTGCTACATCTCCGGCCAATTCTTTTCGTCACGATCAAACAATCTGAACACATCTCACCATCAAATCACGCTCACCACATAGCCATCTAGACATAAAATCGCATCAATAAGGACACAAACGGACATATAAGTCCCCAAATGCACGTGTTCACACAATCGAATCTCAACAGTCAACCTACAGATAAAACCCGGCCTCAAGTCCTCCAGACTGGCCTATTATCAACATGCTAAAAACCACATCTCATCCATGGAAATCACGAGCCGTCAATGCACAGCTGATACCGAGCGTCCACGTGCTCATTCAAATACATGAAAGGAATTCAAAGAGTTACGCTTTTAGCTGAATAAATGGATTCGCACGACAAGAATTCAAAATGTGAGATTTTTCCTAAGGGTTCTGCAGCCTCTCGAAGATAAGTACAGACGTCTCCGTACCGATCCGCAAGACTCTACTAAACCTGCTCATGACTGGTGAGTCCTATGTAACCTAGGCTCTGATACCAACTTGTCACGACCCGAAAAACCAACCCGGTCATGATGGCTTCTATCGTGATACTAGGCTAGCCAATTCACTATTCATAACATGAGAAAAACACTAATTTGATTCAATATCAACCAGTATATCATAAATCTTTCATTTTAGCATTTGAAAACACATAAAGATAGGTAAAACATTTAAATACAGCCCCAAAACCCGGAGTCATCAGTCATGAGCAACTAAAAGGAAGTACAAAATCTGGTACTCTTCCCTTACTACAAACCAATCTGAGAATTAAAAAATGACTAATAGGAAAGAGAGAGACAAGGCTACGGACGCCGTACAGCTACCTTGCAATCTCCGAAGGGCTCCCAAAGAGTAAACGAGCTCTCACTCGGTCCTAGCACCCGAATCTACACACAAGGTGCAGGGGGTAATGTGAGTACACAACCTTAGTAAGTAACAAGCCCAACCTGTGAACTGAGAGGTAGTGACGGACTAAACCTCCATATTGATGACAGAATAAATGTACAGAAATTTAGGCAATCTTTCAGTCAACTAGACAGCTCAAGTGATAAGATAAACACAGTTCCAAACAATTTAACATATATACCTCGACATATTCTACATGCCAATGCATTAACAATATGAAATGCACAATGTACTCCCACTCACAAATACTCGTCCACCCAGTACTGTATATGGCTCGCGTGGCCTATGGAAGATCCCTCCCAGAATATATATACACATCAAACAGAAGTCACTCATTACTGAGGAAGGCCGACCCAGCCCTAAGGAGAAGATCCATCTCCAGATAATGATACACCTCACAACCACTCGGTACTGTATATGGCTCAACGGCCTAGGGAGGATCCATCCCAAAATACGAACACGCGTCACTGACCTCAGTCGCTCAGTACCGGTGGAAACAGGCTAATCCAGCCTCGTGGAGAAGATCCATCTCCAGATAAATACTTCGGACAAGATCCATGCCCAGGGAAAATCCATCCCTCAAATATCACTTCGGACAAGATCCATGTCCAGGGAAGATCCATCCCTCAAATATCACTACGGACAAGATCCATGTCCAGGGAAGATCCATCCCTCAAATATCACTTCAGACACGATCCATGTCCAGGGAAGATCCATCCCTCAAATATCACTTCGGACAAGATCCATGTCCAGGGAAAATCCATCCCTCAAATATCACTGTGCTCACTATGGGTGTAAAGACTCCGGAGGGGCTCCTCTTGGCCCAAGCGCTATAACAAGCCAACGAAGGCATAATCAATATCTCACTACGACATACAGCCCGATCCCATACTGTCACTGTATATCAGGTTCTCGGCCTCACTCAGTCATCATCACTCTCCAGTGTCTCTCCCATGGGCTCACAATGCATGAACTAGCCCATCACTTGGCATGTGCGTCACCTAATTCTAATCACGTAACACGTATCTCGGGGTTTCGAACCCTCAGAACCAAGATTAGAAGCGTTACTTACCTCAATCAAGCCAAAACTCTACTCCGCAATGCCCTTGCTGCTCGACTCAGCAACAAATCACCCCGAATCTAACCAAAATCAGTACTATATAATTAGTATATGCTAAAGGAGCGAAGCCCACATCAAAATTATCAAATTACATCACAAATCCCGAAATCGGCCAAACCCGGCCCCCGAGCCCACGCCTTGGAACTCGACACAAATCACAAAACTAGAACTCTTACACTTTCACGAGTCCATACATACCAAATACATCAAAATCTGACGACAAATGACCCCTCAAATCCTTAAATCAAAGTCTCAAGTTTCCAAGACCTAACCCCTCAAATTACGCCATTAAATCCCAAATTTTCATGATTAATCAGTCAAATATCAACATAGAATCGAGTATTAGGTTTAAAAACGTTACCTCAATGTGTTCCCTTGAATCCCTCTTCAAAATCCCTCAAAAAGCTCCAAACCCGTCTTCAAAAATGGTGAAATATAAGAAAATTCGTGAAGGCATCCTTTTATACTTTCTGCCCAGTGACCACCGCACCTGCGGAACATTTCTAGCACCTGCAAAAAATCACTTAAACGCCCCATTCACATCTGCGGCCCACTACTCGCACCTGCGGGCTCGCAGGTGCGGCCAACCTTCCGCAGTTGCGCTAACTGCCCAGGCCTCCACTTCCGCTTCTGCGATGCTCACTCTGCACCTGCGATCATCACACCTGCGGCTCCCCACCCGCAGGTGCAGACACACCAGAAGAATCACACCAGCATTATTTTTCAGCAGTTCCACTTCCCAAATTCAATCTGTTAACCATCCGAAACACGCCCGAGGCCCTCGGGGCCTCAACAAAATATACCAACACGTCATATATCAACACACGAACTAAGTTGAACCCTCAGAACACCCGAAACAACATCAAAACACCGAATAAATCCATAATCCAAGCCTAAGGATTTCTAAACTGTCCGAAACTCGCCAACGATGCCGAAACCACTCACACCATGTCCGAATAACCTAAAATTTTGCATACGCATCCCAAATGACAATACGAACCTATCCCAACCTCTGGAATTCCATTCCGACCCCGATAGCAAATTTTCCACTACCGACCGAAAATCGCCAAAAAATCCTACTTCACCAATTCAAGCCTAATTCTACCACGGACCTCCTAATAACATTCCGGATACACTCCTAAGTCCCAAATCACCTAACGAAGCCATCTGAACCATAAAAACCACATTTCGATATCATATACCGGTTGACGTTTTCACCTGTTGAACCAAGTTAAGAGACTAAGTGCCTCTTTTCTCTCCACAATCACTCTGAACCCGAACCGATCAACGCCACGCAACACAATAGAGCTTAACCGTACAAGAATGAAGCCAAAAATGGGAAAAACAGTGCTAAACTCTCGGAACGGCCGGTCGGGTCGTTACACAACCATAGCCTTGGTTGATCCTTTGTTCTTCTTGGGTTGAACCTGTTCCTTCTTCCTGTTTCTTCGTTTAGCTCTTTCCTTCTTCCATTCAATTTCCCATTGAGGGCAGTTCTTGATGTGGTGATGTTGATACCAATTTTTCCCTCATATTTTTTAAATAAACATAGATAATTTCGAATATCATTTTGCATCATTATCTAATTTACAAGATTTACACAAGAACTTTTTATAATTTTCCATAAATTTTTAGAGCTCTTAAATTATTTTTTCTTGCATTAAATTACATAAATATTTAGTAATTATCCTTTTAACTTATTTGTGATGACTTAATCACTTAAACTTGTTATTTTTCACCCCTAATAAATTTTTTAAAATATTTTAACTTTATTTTTATATAATTACAATTGTATTTTTGAAGTTTTGCAATAATAGCTTATATTTTGCAATTTTATTGCGATTGACACTTCAT
The DNA here is from genome assembly GCA_005239525.1 of Nicotiana knightiana. Lineage (NCBI taxonomy): Eukaryota > Viridiplantae > Streptophyta > Magnoliopsida > Solanales > Solanaceae > Nicotiana > Nicotiana knightiana. The sequence goes on along the minus strand of ML405154.1, from coordinate 13,687 downwards.
TTAGGGTCAAAATAATATTTTACATTTTGTATAGTCTTCTATCATTGTTTAAAGTATTAATTTATATAAGTACAATTTTTATATATTTATATTTATTTAGTTATTTTATTAAATTATTTTCCTTTTAATTTCTGACCAAGCAAACCCAAATCCCTGGTCCAAAACCTCAAGCCCAATCCCAAGTGACCCTGCCCAGTCCAAAACTGACCCAGACCTCCTTAAACCTCAGTCGTCGATAAAAATGATCAACGACTCAAAAACCTCAACCCTCCTTCTCTTATAACCCAATCCCTAAACCCGAGAGACCATTGTCTCTACCTAGCCGCCCTCAAACGCTCCTCCCCCACCAAAAACCATAATCGCCGCCTTCTCCAAATCTTCTCCTACTCCCGGCTACAATGGGAATCCCCCCTCATTTACTTACCATATTAGTGTTTCTCCGCTACTTGGTATTTCTCCCTGGTATCACTTAGTACTTGCCTAAACATGGCAAGTACTATCTCCAATCTTTTAAATCTTGGCCATTTCTCATCTATATACGTTCAATACCATATTGTATGAGTTCGATTTCGTTTTGATTTCTGCTGATTTACACTTTCCCTAAAAAATTAGGGTTTCCTGGATTTCTCTCTTAAATCGATTTTGAATTGATTTGCATGTTTTCTTTCCTTATTTTTTGTTTAATTTACTTCATTTCCTTTCATGTTCGTCCAAACTTTACTGCTATATAACCCCCTCCCCCCCCCTCCCCCCCATTTCCCCTCTTGGGAAAGACTTTGAATCGATTTTTCACTAAAAAACTGGAGTTTTTGCTGCTCTCTTGTTTTGTATCCTATTTTGGACGGCTGAAAGCCAAGGCCACTAAAGACCTTGTTACTTAACATGTTCTTGGTATGAGCATTGCCTTGAGTTCATCGAAGCTCTTGGGAACTTTAACGCATTGGGATTTTGGGCTTTGTGGAAGTTTATTCTTTAATGTTCTTCGTTTAACTGGTGAGTTACTGAAACTTTCTAATTTCATTCCTAAGTATCTGTGATTTGTATATGCTTTCACTCCTGAAGATTGTTAGCTTAATGTATTTTCTGGGTTGTTTTGTGTGCAATTCTATTTTTAGGTCTCTTTAACTTTGTCACGACCCAAATTTCCCCTCCGTTGGGTATCGTGATGGCGCCTAGTCTTAAGAAATAGGTAAGCTTAACATTCATGGAATAGCAACAATAATAAATAAAATCTAATATTTTCTGAAAAAGAATTCTTTATACAATGAGCATATTCCCAAAACCCGGTAGTACAAGTCATAAGCTCTACAGAGTTTACTACAACTTCTAAATACAATTGTTTGTAAGTAAGTAAAAACAGTGTAAATACAAAATAGGAAGGTGACTCAGAAGCCTGCGAACGCAGCAGAAGTTTACCTTGAGTCTCCTCAGCAAGGATTCGCATAGCTACTAATGACCAATACTTGGATCTGCACAAAAATGTGCAAAAGTGTAGTATGAGCACACCACAATGGTGCCCAGTAAGTATCAAGACTAACCTCAGTGAAGTAGTGACGAGGACTAGTCAAGACACCCACTGGTCTAATAAACTGAACAAGCATAAGTACAGAAAATAACGCAAGCATAACCTCTATCTATTATCTACACAATATGGCTAACTACAGAACGACTACAATAAGGAAGGAAAACAGTAAACAACAACGGAACACCAAAATAATACACCAAAGGATGGATGAGAACATAGCCCAAGTCTGAAAATCACAATACAATAAGGGCAAGTAGTAACTCAGCACTGCATTAGCCTCCACATCAAGCCTTAGACACAAATCCCAATAAATTGGTCAAAATCTTGAAGTGTAAACCTTCACCCGCAAGTTTTTATATTTAAAGCTTTAAGGTAAAAATCCTTTTCAATAGAAAATTCTTTTGAAATATACTTTCCCAAGAAATGTCTCTCAAACATAGTTTGCTTCGAGATAAATTCTTTTCAAATATACTTTTTCAAAGAAAATGTCCTTCAAACATAGTTTTTCTTCAACGCAGATGCTTTCCAAATATACTATTCCAAAGAATTGTACTTCAACATAGTTTTATTCAAGATAAATGCTTTTAAAATATATACTTCAAACATTGTTTTATTCAAGATAAATGACTTTCCAAAATAAATGTCTTTCAAACATAGTTTCTTTAATAAGATCTACCGGGATCCCGTCCTGTAGTTCTGAATTTATCATACAATACAAAGGATCTCCCAGAATACGTCCGTAGTCCCAAAACAATATGCAGTTCTGGGGGATATCCCAGAATACGTCCGTAGTCCCAAAATAAATATGCAGTACATGAGGATCTCCCGGAATACGTCTGTAGTCCTAATTTAAATATGCAGTACAGGGGGGTCTCCCGGAATACGTCCGTAGTCCCAATTTAAATATGCAATACAGGGGGATCTCCCGGAATATGTCCGTAGTCCCAATTTAAATATGCAGCACAACAAACAAGGACAACAATTATAGCACGACAGAAAACTCGTACATCACCATATCAAATACAAAGCAACAATGACAATAATACAAAGCATGGCGAATACATCAATACAAGGACTTCAATTCACAAAGAAACAATAGAACATCATTCACAAGGAATAATCACGGTAAAGAATGCGAAATGTAAAGAGAACAACTTAACCAGGTAAAAACAAGACGTAGAACCGAATCCACAATATTCAAGCCAACAATGAGAAGCCAACACAAGTCAAATATTTCCAAGTAAGGACAAGTCGACTAAGATATAAGTTATCTAAACTCCTTATGAGGTCGAGCAATAATGAGAGACATTCAACAATTCAAATAAGGGTAAGCAGTAAAAGATACTCGTAACCCCAATCAAGGATAAACAATTATAGGATAAGATAATACTAATTTCAATTAGATAGGCAGTTTATGAGAAGTATAGCATAACGGTAGAAGAGGTAAAACCTTCAGTTAAGTTAATTAGGAGTAAAATAGGCAATAGAGTGAATCTAAAAGCAATTAATTCTAATTTAATTAGGTAGGGATGAAACTAGTAGTCAGGAACTCAATATTAACAAATACAACTTCATTAACAGGGAATAGAAGGACCTAAGAACCCTAAAAGGTCAACCTTCTACAAATAAGTCCGAGCACACACTCGTCGCCTCGCGTACACAGACTACAATCAACATACAAGACTCAAATCCTAAGGGGTAATTCCCCCACACAAGGTTAGGCAAGATACTTACCTCAAAGACAAAAACTCGGTAACTCGGGTGAAAAGGCCTTCGTACGGCTCAAAACCAACTTAGAACAACTTCAAAACACACATAAAACTTATAAGGAACTATTCCGGATAATAAAGCTTCGATCTTTACAAAAATCTAAAAAATCGACCCTCGGGCCTGCACCTCGGAACCCGACAAATTTTATAAAATCCGAACACCCATTCCAAAATGAGTTCAACCATACAAAAATTACCAAATTCCGATACCATTTCACCCCTCAAATCATGAAATTTCATTTTTGGGAATTTCTTCAAAAACCAACATTTTCCCCAACTAAAAACACAATTTAAGTGATAAAAACAAAGATTAAATCATGGAATATATTTGATTCTAAGTGAATAACGCTTTACCCAATCGAATTTCTTGAAAAACCCACCGAGAATCGCCAAATACCGAGCTATACAAGTCAAGATGTGATAAAAATGGTGAAACCCTTGATTTTGGAATATATTTTGTCTGCCCAGAATTTTGTGCTTCGCGATCGCGAGAGAAGGGATGCGATCGCATAGAAGAAAAATAGCTGGTGTCAAAAATGAGCTACGCGATCGCGGAAGGGCTTATGCAATCACGTATAGGGTTTTAGGTAGGCTTCAGCGATCGCGAAGGGAGTCACGCACACGCGATGAACAAAAAGGCGGAACTGAACGCGAACACGATGAAGAAGTACCAACAGTCCCCCAACCCCTAATTTCTACTATGCGAATGCGGGGGATGGCATGCGAACGCGAAGAAGAAAAAAATAGACCATCGCGATCGCGGGAGGTGATACGCGAATGCGAAGAAGACAAATTGGGTGGGTCAACAGAACACTACGCGAACGCAAAGGGCGGCTTGAGATCACATAGAAGAACACCATAAAGCAGAAAACAATAGTTTAAAAATAGGAGGAATTGACCCGTAGCCCACCCGGAACACACCCGAGGTCTCCGGGACCCCGTCTAAACATGCAAACAAGAAATATAACCTAACACGGACTCACTCGAGGTCTCAAATCACATTAAACAACGCCGAAATAACGAATCACACCATAGATCGAACCTTTGAAATTTTTGTTGCGCCCCTTTTTTCCTCGCGGAGTCCGGGTTTCGACATTTTGGGACAATTCATTTCCTTTTGGAACGAGGTATGGAATTTGAAGATTCGCCACCTAACGGATTAAGGTGCGTTAGGGCACCTAAAGTAAATAACTCAAAAACCGGTTTACATCACCAGAGATTGGGTAAGGGCTCGAAATTACCTTGAGGGAAAGGTGTTAGGCACCCCTCGAGGTCGACAACGGTGGGTCCCGGCCAAACTCAATTTAAGAGAATTAGTCTTTAAAGGAAAATAAAACATTTTAAACAGATAGAGATTACTTTTAAACGGGAATTAAAGGGGTCCTATGTTTATTAGCCTATAGGATCACTTCCATGCAATACTCGGTAACCTTCCCCAAATTGAGGTGTTACGGGTAGCATTAGCGCATAGGTCATCATCTCCTTTACTACCCAGTTACCCTCCCCTTTTCAATTATTACCTAAGCGTTCTAATAACATCCAGTACGTACCTTATGCGTGCACCACCCGTCCCTTACCTATGGCCCTAGAGGTGTTTAGGACCTCTATTTAAGGTGGCTCTAGACTCACCTATGTTTCTTAAAAGAAGAAAACTAAGTGAAAAACAAATACCAAGTAGGACTGTCACATAAGTAACAATTAAGGGGGCTCATATTTACCTCCACAAACAGACAAACAGATGTACGCTATTCAAGCAATTTTTATGATTTCAGGATCCTAAGGCAGGATATCTAAATAAGCATAAACAGAATATATAACAGTTTTATTAAAGCGGGGCGGTGAGTACCTATTAGTTTGCCTACTGGTTCTGTTACTTACTCTAAATCTGGGCACGTTTTCAAACAGCAAGCAATCACAATTTTAAAACCCAGGATTTTAATTATGCCACAGGCTTGCCTAAGTGATAACCAGGCAGAATCCTATAGACATAGTATCTAAGCTGTAAACCAGTTACTGTCTCCTATAGGCATGCTTTCTAAGTGCTGGAACGGGTTATAAGTGTGATATCTAAATGTAGAAACTGATTTGTATGTTTCCCTATAGGCACGATATCTAAGCGTTAAAACTGATTTACACACACGTTTCTTATAGGCATGGTATATAAGTTTTGAAACTGATTTATACATTTCCTCTAGGAATGATATCTAGGTGGGTTAACCAGTTTCCAAGCAAGTTCAACAAGGAAGATCCTAGAAACATGATTTCTAATGCACACATGGAGATTCTAAAAAATATGGTTCTTTGATGCAGAATTGATAAAACTAACTTGAAGCAGGATTTCTAGGATGCAAAGTGAAAATTCAGGATTACAAATAACGAGATAAGTCCTATAGGCATGGTTTCTAGTGGCATGCATATAAAGAATCAACACACAACCTATAGGCATGATTTCTACCCGAACCCAACAAAGATATATAAAAATCCCTCCCCTGCTTCACTAATAACCCCCATATCTATTTTACAGATGTTATTATTGTAGACATGTAATTTTTGACCCTTCCCGAGATTTTACACGGTATAGCGTTTAAATATTTAGTTTAGGCCTAAAATCATTATTTTAACTAGTTTTGAACTTTTTACTTTATTTTATCGCAAAAACTAAAATTATAAAAAAATAGTTTCATTTTGTAGTCATACTATTTTGCTAGGATTTTTATTTTTATATAATCTTTGAAAAATACCAAAACAAATAGTTTCAACTTTAATCCTTAATTTTATTTTTAATATAATAATTTATTAAGAGTTATTTTATATTTTTCTTATAAGTATTTTAGAAGCAACTTCTTAGCCCAATTTTGTAGATTTAGAGCCCAACTCAGACCTAAGCCCATAATTCTCAAGCCCATTCCCCTTAGCCCAATACCTATTAACCTAACCCTATAACATATAGCCCTATAAAAGCCCCTTTAATCTTCATCACACAAAAAAAACTACACCTTAAGCACACAACTACACCCTAATCGACAACCGAGCTGCAACCCTCCTTCTTCTCTCCAAAGTTGAGCCGTCGAGTCCGCCCCTCTCACCCTTTTGACCTCCGGAAAAGGAGAACCAAAGGACCCCCCCCCCCATCATCTTCTCCAAACGCACCCACCTACCTTCAGCCGCCAGCTTTAACACCAACAAAAACCAGCGACCCTCACGATTCTGATAACTCCATAGCTGCTTCTTCTTCCTCAAAAAGATAGTAGTTTCTCACTATTTCACAGCCATGAAAGATGGCCGCTAAAGCTTCCCGAAACAGTCAAAAAAAAAATGCAGCAAAAACGTCACCCAAACCACTCCTATAATGAGATGATAACAATCACAAACAACGCTGGAAACTCCAACATCCAGCCACACAAAAATCATTTGCGAACAAGGTCGTCGGAGGTCGGGTTTGCGTGTCTTCAGTCTAGGTTACCGTTGAGATTTGCTGAGTCCAATTTGGTTTGAATTGCTGTTCACTTTTGCTCTTTGGTGTTGTATTAAAAGGCTGTTCCATTTAAATAAGAGTTCTGAAGAAAAATTCCACTTAAAGTCGTTGGTTGCAAAATCAGTAGCTGAACTTAGACCTTTATTTTGGTTCGTTTCTGCTGCTGTTGTTCTGCCTCTTAGGCCAAATTATTTTTAGCTCCTGGTAAGTATCTTGATATTTGTCAAAAATTATCGTTGTATTCATCGTCATTTTTAATTGTGTTGTTATTTAATAAGTTGATCACCTCTATTTTTCCTTCATTTAGTTTACCAACTTGTAGGAATGAAATTCATGTAACAGCGTTATTTGGACATTTAATTTGAACTAACAGATATTCTTATCTAAACATTCATGCAATTCATGATGCTTTCTTTCTCTGTCAATATATATTGTTGCTTATATGAAGTTTAGTTGCTGATTTTTTTACAATGATTTATTTGGTTTAACTCTGCTAGTGATTGGTCACGAAGGTAATTTGGTAAGTGCCATTTTTAATTACGTAATTGGGAGTATATCAATCTTATGATTTCAGTTCATTTTACATAATTATTTAATAGTTAAAATGATTACTAATTTATAAGTTATGGCCTTCATAATAATCCTTAACTAAGAAAAATAAATAATTCATGAATCTTGTAGTTTGCTTTAGGCGGGATTAATAAATTATCGTGGCTATGGGTATGGTTCCCGTGGTATGGTCATGATCATATATAACATACACTCGGGTGCGGCAACTCATGTCTCCGACTCTAACTCAAAACAATCATAAAAATCACACGTTGTAATTGCGGGTGCATTTCATGTGGCGCAGTTATAATGTGTCCAAAAACAAACAAGTGCACACCATCGTGACTTGTTCCAAGATAAATCCATAAATATTAAAATCGACTAAAAAGGGAAAAGGGCTATAAAGCACAATAGGTGTAAAAATATGTAAATAATTAGATAGTTTAGGCCAAATATTAATAGTTAAGTGACCGTGCTAGAACCACGGAACTCGGGAATGCCTAGCACCTTCTCCCGGGTTAACAGAATTCCTTACTGGGATTTCTGGTTCGCAGACATTTTAAACAGAGTCAAAATTTCCTCGGTTTGGGATTTGAATAAATAAACAGTGTCCCAGAACATCGTCAAAAATCCGGGTGGCGACCCTGAAAAATTAAAATAAATCCCAAATCCGAATAATGTCACTTAAAGTGGAAAAACTCTCTTATTACCCTTCATTAATCAGGGGTAGTAAAAAAAAGGAGGTGTGACAGCTCTGGCGACTCTGCTGGGGATCGAACCCAGAATCTCTGGTTCAGGGTTCAAGAATTCGAGCTTAGAATAACTGTTGTATTTGGCTTTATTATCTGATTTTACGTATTTGAACCTAATGTGCTAAATGCTGCTTTTACCACTTTGATATTATCTGAACAGTATATAAATTGTGCCGAAACCCTCTTCTCTCTGAGTCTTCTAAATCATCTGGGAAGTGTGCACTTCGTGTGACTTCTTTTCTGTTAGAGTCATATCCAAATTTTAGAACGACGTACGGATAAGTTGCAAAGCCGGCGAAGCTTCTGTAATTCCCGGTACGCTTCCCCAACCTCGGCTCGAGCTGTCTGCTCGGGTAAGCCTGGTCTAGAACAAAACCCCAGATTTAAACCTAAAATAATAAAACCTCATGTCGGATCCCTAGTAGGAACGCTTATTTGCATCATGTGCATTTGACTTAGGGGACTCAACATAGGGGTTGGGTCCGTCTAGGACAGATGAACCCGAAATAAAGGACCATCCCGATGCATCTTACCTGCTATATTTTGCATTATTTTGTTTCGACTTGTGTGTTTGACCGGCTAAAAATAAAAACAAACAGAAAAAAAAACCAAGAGTGCGAGGTAGTTATTCGAAATATGAAACTCTGTCTATAAATAAGAAAGAAAATAAGTGAATGTTTTCAAAAGTAATGCTTTCCCTGTTTTGTCAAAACTGCCAGAACTACGCGGGTCTGATTCTCACCGGATGTGAGATACGTAGGCAAACCTCATCGGTTCCGGCCCCCAATTTTTTTTAAAAAAAAATATCCCCAAAAAATATTTTTTTACCTTTTCTACTTTCCTTCCTTCTTTAGAAAATTCTTTCTTTGATTCTCCATTTTTTAAAAAAAAAAAAATCCCCAAAAAATATTTTTCTACCTTTTCATTTTCCTCAATTTAAAAAAAAAATCCAAAAATATTTTCCTTTCCTTCCTTCTTTAGAAAAGTCTTTCTTTGATTCCCCAATTTCTTTTTTAAAAAAAAAGATCCCCAAAAAATATTTTTCTACCTTTTTATTTTCCGTAATTTTTTAAAAAAAAATTCAAAAATATTTTCCTTTCCTTTCTTCTTTAGAAAAGTCTTTCTTTGATCCCTTTTTTAAAAAAAAAATCAACAATATTTTTCTTTAATTCCTTGTTAGGAGTCTTTGTTTTAGAAAATCCCGAAAAATAAAAATAAAGAAATTTTTTATACCAAAAAATATTTTATTTGTAGGAGTCTTTCATTAGAAAAAAAAAAGAGACAAATAAAATCAAAAGTCCAAAAAAAAATATTTCTTTCTTCTTTAGAAGTCTTTCTTTTAAAAAAACAAAATAAAAAAAAGAAGATAAAATCAAAAATCCAAAAATATTTTCATTCTTCTTTCGAAAATCGAAAAGAAAATTCAAGCTTCAAAAATATTTTCTTTTTCTTTAGAAGTATTTCTTTCATAAATTCAAAATAAAAGTCAAAAATCCAATAGTATTTTTCTTTCTTCTTTAGAAGTTTTTCTTTCGAAATTCACCGAAAAAAAGAATTTAAAGAAAAGAAAAAAGAAAATTGAAATCAAAGAATATTTTCTCTCTTCTTTGTAAGTCTTTCTTTCGAAAATTAAAAACAAAAATAAAATTCAAAATTAAAAAAAAGAGTTAGTTTATTTCATTTATTCCTGATCTTCCCGAACTACGCAAGATCTGATTCATGCCACGTCATGATACATAGGCAACCCACATCAGGTTCGATCGAATGATTTCAAAAAGAAGAAAAAAAAGTGAAAAAAAAATCAAAAGAAGAATGATAATAATAAGAACCGACTGAGCCCATTCTAATGTGTCTTTTGTTTTGAGTTGTGAAGAAAGTTTGAGGTGGTCGGTTTGTGGTAATCTGACAACACAAAATTCAAGGAAAATGACAACAGACATCGAAGCTGTTATGAGTGCTCAAGAGACTCAGGGTCAGAAGATTCAACAAGAGTCTACTGTGGTTGAGGAAAATAGACTACTGAAACAGAAAATGACTGAAATGTGTCAAGCATGGGCCAATGGCCAAGGACCGCCCTTCTATGTTCAGGGTTTCCCAGAATTCAAACCCATCTCGACAACTAGCATTCCGGTCTCATTGTCTGATCAATCCTATCCACATGGGTTCAGTCTTTATCCTAGATGTACGACCACAACTGGAACTCCAGTTGCATGCTCTCAAAGTTTGCCATTGACAACCAATTAGACAACCGCTGTTGTTATGCATGTCTTCACTGTCCCACAGCCGATGGTGGTGCAGAGGAAACCTCATGAGTCACAATTTTCTACCCAGAAAGAACAATACCACTCTCCTGAGTACCACTCATACCTATTTGATCTTCCTGCAAATATTGAGAAGCCTGTCCAAAATATGGCACAAGAAGAAATGATCAAAAGAGTGAATAGCTTAGAACAACAGTTGAAAAACATGCAAGGGTTGGCAGGTCAAAAGAGTATTGCCTTCAAGGATGTATGTATGTTCCCTAATGTCTTCTTGCCACCTGGTTTCAAGATCCCCAAATTTGAAAAGTATGATGGACATGGAGATCTCATACCCCACCTGAAAAGGTATTGCAATCAGCTAAGAGGTGCAGGAAGAAATGAAAAATTGCTAATGGCTTATTTTGAGGAAAGCCTTACGGGGGTAGCCTTTGAATGGTTTACTGATCAAGACACGTCTTGCTGGTATGTCTGGGATGACATGGCTCAGGCTTTTGTCAAACAGTTCCAATTCAACATCGACATTTCCCCGGACCGCAATTCCCTTTCCAACCTGAAGAAGAAACCAACTGAAAGTTTCAGGGAATACACCATTAAATGGAGAGAGGAAATGGCTAGAGTTAAGCCACCCATGGATGATCACGAGATAATCACTGTCTTTGTTCAGGCTCAAGAGCCAGATTATTTTCAAGACATGATGTCCGCAGTTGGAAAATCCTTCTCGGAAGCAATCAAAATGGGAGAAATGGTTGAGAATGGCCTTAAGACAGGCAGAATTATAAGTCAAGCAACTCTCAAAGCCACAACTCAGGCTGTCCAGATTGAATCTGATAATCTTAGCGACACAAATGAGAAGGATGAAGAAATTATGATGACATCAGGGTCAACAAGAGGTCCTAGGAGAACATCTCGAAGGTGTGACCGACCTCGTCTGTTTTCCAATGATTCCCATGGGCACTACTATTCACCTCAGAATCCATAATACTATTTTGCTCCACCTGAGTATGTACTCCTGCCACCAAGGCACCCCAGAAGGCGAGCATTGCAAAATCTCCACCTGCCTCCACAGCATTTCCAAATGCCCTATAACCCACGTCCAGGCAAGGGGTATAGAGGAGAACAAAGGTCGAAAGATAATTTTACACCAATAGGGGAGTCATATACAAGCTTGTTTGAGAAATTAAAGCATTATGACATGATTGCACCTATTCCTCCAAATCATGTGGACCCACGTGCAAGAAGCTTTGACCCTTCTAAAAGGTGTGAATACCATTCCAACGCCCAGGGGCACGATGTTGAAAGATGTCGGGATTTGAAAAGAGAAATAGAAAGGATGATCCAAGAAAATCTGATTGTGATCACAGACAGTGACACCCAGAATATCACGCAGAATCATTTACCTGCACATGATGATGCACACTTTGTGGGGATGATGCGTGGTGACAGGGAGTATGAGAATCCTCTCGAGAATTTGCTGACTGAAGTTAATGATTTTGAAATTGGAGAAAGCTCTGCTGATTATGATGAGCAAATTTGTGGCTAAATGTCAAGCTTAGCAATTGAAAAGTCATTCCCTACTTACTAAGAAGGAATAATGGTAGCTTGTTTTGATGTTTTTTCTATTGTCTGGGTTATTTCACGGTTGTGATCCAGATTTTATTTGTTTTATTGAGTCAAATCCTTCTATCCCTCTGTTCTGTTTGTGTCAGTCTATTTTGTTGCTATTTTTATTATCCGGGTTATTTTAGGGTTGTAACTCGGGTTTTAGGTTGTTTCTCTTGTTGTTAAGCCCTTCCATCCTTTACTAAATGAAATACAATCTGTCCTTTTATGTCATTCCATGCTTTGTTCCTTTCTCCCTAGTTTTAGTGATATGACATGCATGCGGAATTTTGGCCAGATCTTAAAAAACTGATTTAGTCTTGAATGAGATAAGTGAGAAGAGACACTTTTGAGGATAGATAAATATTTGACATACTTTGGAACTAAGGTCGAGTAAAATTCACCTTCAAATCATTGTGAAGATCGGGCTTGGG
>ML405153.1:0-20749 GCA_005239525.1 Nicotiana knightiana | reverse complement strand
GGGGGGGGGGGTGTAAATCGATGACCATCATGTAAAAATGGGATATTCCCAAAAGGCACGTGGTTAAAGCTGACCAAGTCTGCAAGAATAGTACAAGTTCGTACCATGACATTAAATAGTTGTACCAACTGCATTTCTTTGTAATAATTACACATGTACTATGTTGGGATTCCCCCTCCTATATAAAGGGGACCCTTTCCATTTTGTAAGTCAGAGGATATTCAATACTAGAACAAGAACATTCTCTGCTCTCTAACTTAAATATTCTCTGCAATTGTTCCATTAATTTATTGCCTTCTATTTATTGTGTTCATTTGTTGTTCTTCACTTATGGCTCATTATTGATCATAAAGTGACAATCTTCTAGGCCCTCAATACTGTTATATCTTCATCGACCGCCCTCTGTCAAGAACTTGAGCTCGACCTGGAGGCCCTGTTTTCGACCAGCTCGAGACCCCGTCCCATAACTGCTCGGTTTGCACAATTCCATTATCTTTTTCTCTTTCTCATTTTTCTTACCTCTCACATAGAATCTATTGCCTAAACAACTAGTATTAAAATAGATCACATATTTTTAGAATCACAAAAAACAAATATAATTGTAATTACCATTTTCACGATAAACAGTTTGGCGCCCACCATGGGGCTAAAAATAATAGTGATTGTTTTAGTGCTTGTTTTCTAAAAACACAAGTTATTCTTTAAAATTTTTCTTGTCCAAGAAACTTTAATTTCAGGTCAGAACATGTCTAACTCAGTGAATGCACATGAAAACAACGGTCCTGAGGATCATGGAAAGAACGGCGCAGCTGCTTCAGGTGCCGATGTACCACCGAAAACCCTAAAGGGGAACCAGTAAAAATCCTCGTTGATGAAGGCTCACGCAATGCTCAACATGTCAATGTAATCTCTCATACAGACGGAAGTGTGCGCGAAAGAGACCAACATGAAGCACAAAGAGCCCCTGCTCAAAAAGAAAGAGAAGTTATCCTTCATGTTATTTTTGAGATGTTGCAAGCACAACAAATGGCTATTGCTCAGCTACAAAACCATCAAAGAACTCCAAGCACAGCACCACCAGAAACGGTCCTCGAGTCGAACAGGCACCAGAAAGGTCGAGCAATAACGGGTCAGTAGCCGACCCTGCTATTATAAAGATGCTCGAGGACCTCACAGAGAGGATTAATAAGGAGAAAAGAAGATAAAAGCTAACAACAAAAAGGTTGAGACCTATAACTCGAGGGTCTATCAGATCCCCCGGTGCACCCCGATTCTGAAGAGTGTAGATTCAAAAACATTCGTGCAAAAGCCACTCCCATCATGTGCGGCTCCGAAGCCCATCCCGAAGAAATTCAGAATGCCCGATCTCCCGAAGTACAACGGGACCTCGGACCCCAATGAGCACATTACTACTTACACTTGTGCTGTGAAAGGGAACGACTTAAAAGATGACGAGATTGAATCCGTCTTATTGAAAAAATTTGGAGAAATGTTGTCCAAAGGGGCCATGATGTGGTATCATATCCTGCCCCGAACTTGATAGATTCATTTTCCATGATGGTAGACTCTTTTTTGAAGGCGCATGTTGGTGCCATAAAGGTCGCTACGAGGAAATATGATGTCTTCAAAATCAAACAAAGAGAGAATGAGATATTAAGGGAGTTCATATCCCACTTCCAATTGGAACGGATGGAATTACCATCGGTCTCTGATGATTGGGCAGTGCAAGCCTTCGCTCAGGGCTTGAATGAATGAAGCTCGATAGCTTCAAAGAAGTTGAAGCAAAACTAATCGAGTATCCCACCATAGTTTGGGCGGATGTACACAACAGGTATCAATAAAATATTAGAGTCGAGGATGACCAATTAGAAGCCCCCTCGGGCTCGGTGTATCTCAGCAGGCTCTTAGAAAAGGAAATGAGGCATCTAGAGAGAGAGAGTCGAGGCTAAGAAAAGAAATGTATCAACTGTATATAGAAAATCAGAGAAATATCACGAGGCGCAACATACCTCAAAGTGATCAAAGGATGGATCGATGTCAGAATCCTCGAGGACTCGTGAACAAAGCAGGATTCCACAGGCACACAGAGCCGGTAGAGGCACCCCGGCTATCTGAGTACAGCTTCAACATTGATGTTTCAGACATCGTATTGGCCATAGGTAAAATCAAAGACACCAGATGGGTAAGACCCGTACTATCAAATCCTTCATAAAGGAACCCTAACTTGATATGCGAATATCACGGTACTCACGGTCATAGGACCGAGGATTTCAAACAGCTTTGAGAAGAGGTAGCCCGACTGATTAGCAAAGGGAACCTTCGAGAGTTCCTCAGTGATCGAGCTAAAAACCAATTTTGGGAAAGAGAGGTGAACAGGAAAAATGAAACAGAAGAACCACAGCACATCATCCACATGATTATTGGAGGAGTCGACGTCCCTATAGGACCTATTTTCAAGCGAACAAAAGTATCCATCACCAAGGAAAAGCGAACTCGAAGCTACATACTTGACGATGCTCTTTCATTCAGCGAAAAGGACATCAAGACCTTGCCTCAACCTCATAATGACGCACTGGTAATTTCTTTTCTTTTGAATAAATTTTAAGTTAAACGTGTGCTCGTGGATCCAGGTAGCTCGGCCAATATAATTAGGTCGAGGGTGGTAGAGCAACTCGGATTGCTCGATCAGATCCTGCCCGCCTCTTGTTTCCTTAACGGAATCAACATGGTGAGCGAGACAACAAAAGGGGAAATCATCCTCCCAGTCAACGTGGACGGTACAATTCAAGATACCAAGTTTCATGTCATCGAAGGTGACATAAGATACAATGCTTTGCTTGGAAGGCCATGGATTCACAGTATGAGGGCGGTGCCGCCAACCCTTCATCAAATGATGATGTTTCCTATGAAGGATGGAGTAAAAACAGTGTACGGAGAGTAGCACGCAGCAAAAGAAATGTTTGCAGTGCACAATGTGGCACCGGCACCGACACCTTCTACATCTAAGGAGCCAAAGAACAAGCAAACAGCCGAGTAGCAATCACAAACTACATCCTCGAATGAACGAATAAAGGACTGTGTCGCATCCTCAGAACGAGTAACTGAAGCATATCGATGCTTGAACACCACCACAGTTAAGGCACAATCCTCTCCCTATTTCCTTAACATTTTACACCAACCTATGTGCACGTGTTCGATTGAAAGGAATCAAAGCACCCTCCAGCTCGAAGGCCTTAGGTTTTAAACATGCGTTGTGCTCTTTTTCCCTCATATTGGATTTTATCCCATATGGGTTTTACCGACAATGTTTTTAACGAGGCAACATCCATATGCTACCTAAGGAGAACTCATCAAGTATTCAAGGCTTCTCTTCGGTCAACCTCAAATACTGAGGGGCATCCCCCTAGGAGATCACCTCCTCAAAGAAATTAAAATATGCCAAAGAGGGTCTCGACATGAGAATGATGTATCGGACCAAACAGTCGAATGAACCTGGTCCACGTAGAATAATCGAACCCTCGATGGAGAAAATATGTATACTTGTACCAAGTAATCGAAGGAGAATCTTTTATCATCAAAACACTTCGCGCTTCAAAGAAGTTTGCTATTTTCAAAAGAAACGGCCCAGGGCAAGAAATTTCTAGAACACTCGGGAACTGACATAAAAAACTCAAAGCCGTAAGACCTCAGGGCCGGAAACTTCAAGCTCATAAGCCCTCAACGAGTATCGCATCTGTAAGACCTCAACGAGACATGCTCAAACTTGTAAGCCCTCAACGAGGCAACGTCAAGTCCGTAAGACCTCAATAAGGCATGTTCAAATTCATAAGCCCTCCATGAGGCACCAGTGTAAGCCCTCCATAAGGAAATATCAACAATGTAAGACCGCCATGAGGCAACATCAAGTTTATAAGACCTAAATGAGGCAACATCAAAAAGTTTGCTATTTTCACAAGGAATGGCTCCAAAGCCAAAAACATTCGACGTCACGGGGACTGTCATCGAGAGTCACCCCATCGAGTCATCAAAAACTTGAAGCCACAAGACCTCAGATCCGGAAACTTCGAGCTCATAAGCCCTCAATAAGGTAATATCAAACTTGTAACACCTCAAGCAAGGCATGTACCAATTTGTAAGACCTTAAAAAGGCATAATCCTGATATCAAAGTCAAGGCTATTTGTTCGAACGTGTAAGACCCCTAAAAAGGCAACCCTCGATATAGACGCCGAGGATATCTCACTCGGGGACTGAAAGGCTATGAGCAAATACAATGAATACGGTCATAAGGCTCCAGACAAACCAACACGACTCGGAGACATCCGACCGTCGCCATAAAATCACAGGCCTCCAATTACTTCGAAAATACTTTGAAAAGAGCCTAAGCGCCAGCCTAAAGAGCCTCAGGGCCGATTTAAAAAAACTAAGGGTCGATAAGCTCGTGTAAAAACCCGACTCGAGGACTGAGCCCTAAACGGTTAACTAAAACTCCAAAGGGTCAATGTGTAAGAGCCCATGGGCGAGCCTAAAAAGCTTCAGGGCCAATTTATAACCCCAAGGGTTTCATTTTGAAGTCCAATTCATCGGGCTAATTATTGACAAGGATCGAAAATCAAAACATAAAGAAAGCCAGACACAAGCAAATCAGAAATACCAAAGGATTTTTTATATATATGTATTACAAATATACATTTACAATGCTCCCACATGAGTTTTATACAAAGGAAAAAAAAAAGAAAAACCTAGTCTACTCTAGGGACCATCTCCCTCGACGGCCCCTCGGACCAGCTCCCTCGGTGGGCTTCAAATATCAGCACCGGCACCAGAAGAAAGGAAAAACTTGGCGTCGATCTCATTCGCCTTGGTCTGCTTTATCTCCTCCGAGAGATCAAATCCCCTAGCATGAATCTCTTTGAGGGTATCCCTCCGAGATCTGCATCGGCCATACTCATTTCCCCTCCTATCTCTGTCAAAGGCTCCCGTCAGCTCAGCCCGAGCATCAGCAGCATCTTTTAAATAAATGGCCACTTTCTTATCGGCCTTTGCTCGAACTTCTTCAGCTTCAGCCCGGGTGTCCACGACCTCGGCCTTCATCATCAAAAGATCAGTCTCGATCTTGGAAATCCTACCCGTCTGAATCGAGCTACTTTCTCGAGAATTGCAGAGTTGTACCTCGAGGGCAGAAGCCTTGGCCAAAGAATTCCTTTGGGCCGCAGTATGAACACCTATATGTGCCTTCAACGCATTGCATTCGGAATTGACCTGTCCGACTTCACCCCAAAGGCGTCCCAATGCCTCCATTTTTCTCTACAACTGAAGCACCGAAACATTAGTTTTCCAAGACGGGAAAGGAAGCATGTACTCCCTCAAGATGGAAGATATATCAACTCTCTTGTCTTCTTATCACAAAGAAGCCTGAGAGATTTCTCCTTGCCCAAGGCTTCCCGCAACTTGGCCTCATGGCGGAGCAACTCAGACTTGAGCTTGCCAAAAGCCTATAAAAAAGAAGCTTTAGTTCGAAAGATGAAAATACAAAGCTGAAAAACCAACAGAGTCAACGAAAACTCACCAACAGAACAGAGCCGCTGAGCTACCTCAAAAGTTGAGTGTGCGTCTATTGGCCTGATCTCATCGGCCCAGTTGAACCGCTCTCAGTGGGGATATGATCGCTCGAGACCCCACTTGATTTAGGTGGCCCTTGGCCTCGAATGTCCCTCGAAGTACCTTCAAGGGGGGAAGCAGATGGTGGTAAAGGACTCTTGCTCCTTTCCTCTCGTGGAACCTCTCCCTCGAGGCTATAGGTCTCAGGCCCAGCAGGTTCGGAAATCTCGGGAGGCCCTCTGGTACGAGCCATCGATGCAGAACTGTCTTGCCCAGGAGTACTGACGTCCATAGAATAACCGACGTATATAAGGTCCTCTTCAGCGACAGCATCTTCTTTGTTCCCCCGGGCAGGCCCCGCCTCATCATGAATGTCCTCATCCTTCGAGGATCTTTTCCGCTTATTATACTCCCTCGGCTCTGAAGCCGACGGTCTTTCCCCCTCCTCGAAGGGGCACGGTCTCATCTCGAAGAATCTACCAACGCTAGCAATGACAGAGTTAATACATATAAAGGAAAGCATTCCTTAAAAGGCAATCATATGGCACATACCGTGGTGCTTTGGTTCCCACCTGCCCTTCGAAAGAACTCACCACTTGCATTCATCATAGAACGAGGAAGATGCTAGCCTCTGAGTCCAGTTTGCAAGATCGGGGATCTCTTCCGGCATCCACGGGACCGCTGGGAGAGAGAGAAAGGAACATTCTTATAAGTCATCAAGAGAAAAGGGCACTAAGGTACGACGTAGTACTTACGTTTGAAGTTCCATTTTTTGGGGAATAGCATGAACTCTGCAAGAATGATGTCGACGGTCCTCACTCGGATAAATTGACTCATCCATCCTCGGTTCCGGTCCTCATCGTCACTAGAAATAAAAGGCTTGGTGGATCGGCGTTGTAACACAATCAAGACTCGACAATGTTGAGGCTGATATAATCTGATAATGTGGCTAAGGGTAAACTCAAGCTCAGCCTTTTCAGTGAAGAACCTTGTCATCAGCACTATCTGCCAGAAGGACGGATGAATCTGAGCCAAAGTGACTGGATACCTTTTTTAGAATTAGAGCACAAGATGGTCGAGAGGGGCCAATGTAAATGGGTACGTGTACACATTCAGGAATCCCTCTACGTGGGCCATAATATTCTCTTCTCGGGAAGGTATCTGCAGCATCACATTTTCTCCCTATCCACAACCTCTCCTCACGGCCTCGAGGTGATTCTCCCCTATCAGTCGAATAAACCTCAACGCATGCTCTCCATAGCCCAGAGCATCGAAGGGTTTCTCTAGTGCAGAGTCTTTCTTCAAAGCAAAACAACTCGAGGTTAACTCGCCATACACCAGTGGTGTACCATCGGCCGGGCAAGAAGAAGAAATAGGGTTTCCCTCTTCTTGGTGAGCGGATTTAGGCACGCCAGCCATAACTATTTGAATAAAGATAAAGAGGAAGAAAGCTCAAGAAAAGCTTTGAACTAAAGAAATAGAAGAGCTGAAATAAGGAAGAGAACTTGAAAGAGAAAATTAGTTTTGCAAGATGCAAAACCTAAACTGAAGAAGAAGCGAGCATATATATAGAACAAACAGCGACTATTCATCTACTTTGAGGACCAATTAATTCTGACAATGTTATTATAACTTTTGGGGAAGTGTACCGGCGGGGCCACCTCGGTCACTTCACGGTCATGCCATATGAATGACTCTGTCATACAGCGTTTGAGGGATAAAAACCCCCATGCCAACCTAGCCTCGAGAAGGTGTCCGATCTCGAGGATCTCTGTTACTGCAAGTACGGGCTCCAAAAATCCAATTCAAAGCTTTAAGGTCGACTTTTGCATAAACATTGCAGGGCAAGGTTTGAAGATATGAAACGAAGAGATCTGTTGCATTCCAAAAAATATATTAGAAGCGTATTTTACAAAGCTCCCCCGAGGATCCTATGTACAAAAAAGAAAAAGCAAAAATAGTAAGTAAGTCTACTCTTCACCTTCAGTACTGCCCGAGTCGCTTCCAGAGCCCTCATCCAAAGTAGTTGAGATTGTTGATTCCCGCTAAGACCCTGGTTTCTTTAATCTCGGAAGAGAGATCGACACTTTTGTCACTCGCTTCCTTGAAGGCTTTCCTCCTAGCTTACAGGCGAGCATGGGCAACAGCCCGAGCCAGTTTTAGCTTGGCCTTTTCCGATATCTCCCTTGCCCAATCATTTGCGGCGGCAACATCCCTTTTGTATGAAGAAACAAATTCATCGGCCTTCAGACTTGGTCGTGGATAATGCAGCAGCCTCCTCCTGAGCACCTCGAAGAAGGCCCTGAGTCAAGGATAGCTCTTGTTGAAGTATGTCCCTCTCCGAGGCCACGACTTCATTTATCCACGTCAGCTCGAGGATTTCGGCATCCTTGGCAACGATCTCCCCCCAAAGCTGCCCCACTAGGACATCCTTTTGCCCAATCTGCAAATACAGAAGACAAGCTAATTAGCGCCAATTGTGGCAGTAAAAGACAAGTTCATGGGTACCATATTACCTGCTCGACAAAGTCGGCCCTCTCTTGGAACTCTCTCTCTGAGCGTGCCCGGAGGTCGACCAGCTCCTCCTCTTTTCGGGCATGCAGAGCCTTTAACCCGTTTAGCTCTGATGTAAGATTCTCGAGCTCCTCCTCACGGCAAGTCAGCTCATCATGTAGCTTGGATAAAGCTTAGTAATACAAATTCTTGACCTACAACACAAAGGAAGAAAGTTAGAAAAGCAAGAGTAAAAATTTGAAGCACAAACATTATATCTAGAAGATCACCTGCTTTTGAAGCCTCTCAGCCTCTTTGAGAGCGACGGGGGCATCGAGATCGATCTCCTCCTCAACTCCTTTAAAGTAATCTTTGAATGTATCATCCTCTCCTTGAGAGGTCCCCAAACCGGAGGCAATCCTGTCCTGGCCATCTCGTATCTCCCCTGGAGAAAATGACGGGCCCAATTGAAATTGGCTTGCAGCATCAACTTCCATCGGGGCTTCCTCTCGCCCCCGAAAATTTTCAAAAATGGGCCCTCCGAACTCACAAACACGGACTATACCATGTCTAACGAGCGGCTTGGAGACTGCACCCAAACCCTCATCGAAGGTATCCTCAACACGAGGTAGGTCCGCATCGGCCGCCTCCAACTCAGCAGTCATCCGCATGCAACTTTTGAAGCATCAACGCTTCGTTTAACCCTTTGTACCAAAGGACAGGTATCGTCATCTTCTTCATTGGCGCACAGGCTCTCGGCGGCCATCAAGGTTAGGGCCGTAACATCGGTCTTGGGCTTCCGAGCCTTTACTCTCTTGGGTTTCGGAGACTCCGCCGGTGTCTCCTTCTTCCTTTTCTTATCCTTGGCGGTTTTCGAAGCCTATTCCTCCCCAGGAGGAGGCGGTCTCATCGACACGCCTTCCCCGAGGCCTGTACAGGCATGATGTATCAAACTCACTGCCATAGAGAATACTTACAAAGAATTAGAAAATGACAACAATAAAAGCATAACGTGGTTCTTGGCCTGCCACCGCGCTTTGGCCAAATCGCGCCAAATGCGCTTGTTGTATAGAAAAGCGGAGTCCAAAGGTTTGATCCATCCCGGAAAGTCCTGGACCGTGTCGGGGAACCAAATGGTGGCTACACTATCAGAAGAAAATCAATCAAAAGAGAAGGAGGTCAGGTCGGAAGAAGAAAAAGAGGTGGTAAAACGTACTCGATATAGGGATACTTACGCTTCATGTTCCATTCCTCCGGGAATGGAATTCTATCAGCAGGGATGAGGTCCGAGGTTCTGACTCTAACAAATCGGGTCATCCATTCCCGGTCTTTATCTTCATCGATACAGGAAAAGAATGCCGCAGATCGACGGTGTAGCTTGATTAAACCCTCTCGGAAGAGACGAGGGCTATAAAATCTGATCAAATGATCGAGGATGAAAGTCATTCCCTCGACCATGTTGGAGATATATAGAATCATATATACAATCCTCCATAAAGAGGGATAAATCTGATCAAGTGTCACTCAGTACTGACGACAGAAGTTGAGAATCACCGGATCTATCGGTGGAGAAGAAGAATCTACGAGGTCTAAAGTGAAAGGGTATGTATATACGCTGAGGAAGCCAGATTTATGTGTGACTATTCTTTCCTCAACTGTAGGGATTTCTACTTGTACTGCTACCCCCCAGCGGCAATCTGTCTTTACCTTATTCACCTCGGTCACTACACTTATGTACCGAGACATGGGCTCGCATCGGCCCGGTGTAGAAGGGGGTTTCTCGATGGTAAAATCGGAGATGGTGTCAAAGGGACCAAGAATGCACTGCTCGGTACTAGGAGGAGTTTTTTTATTTTCCCTTAGACGGGCGTGATGAATAAGTGGCTCCCTCTTTCTGAGGTACCGTTTTGGAGGTTTTTGCCATAATTGTAACTGAGTTTCAAAGAAAGAAGATGAAGAAACAAGCGCAGAAAGAGGATGAAAGCAGAAAATAGTTAGCTAAATTTTGAAGACATGAAAATGTTGTAAAAGTGTGAAAGGAAAACAATTGAAGTATTTATAGAAGCCATTTAGGCATGTTTGAGAAGCGTAAAGGTCGAACCAATAGCGGTTTGTGGGCTTCTCGAGAATCGTGTGGACAGCGACCTCTGTGAAGCCTTTATGTTACATCATTTAATGTTCTAACAAGGCTGACGTCAAAATAAGGATATCTGTATACGGCTAAAATTGGAGAGCCCAATTTTATGATCATTATGGCACTCCATAGCCCTTCTTTAGAGGGCTCGAAGCACAGTTCGAGGTTTTACATCGAGGAAGCATATCGAGGATTTTACACACTTGACCTCAGGGCGGTGTAAATCGATGACCATCATGGAAAAGCGGGAAATTCCCGAAAGGCGCGTGGTTAAAGCTGACCAAGTCTGCAAAAATAGTACAAGTTCGTACCATGACATTAAATAGTTGTACCAGATGTATTTCTTTGTAATAATTACACATGTACTATGTTGGGAGTCCCCCTCCTATATAAAGGATACCCTTGCCACTTTGTTAGACAGAGGATATTCAATACTAGAACAAGAACATTCTCTGCTCTCTAACTCAAACATTCTCTACAATTGTTCCATTGATTTATTGCTTTCTATTTATTGTGTTCATTGATCGTTCTTCACTTATTGCTCATTATCGATCATAAAGAGTCTATCTTCGAGGCCCTCAATATTGTTATATCTTCATCGACCGCCCTCTGTCAAGCACTCGAGCTCGACCTCGAGACCCTTTTTCAATCAGTTCGAGACCCTGCCTCATAACTGCTCGGTTTGCAAAATTCCATTATCCTTTGAGCTTATCTCATTTTTCATACCTCTCACTTAGCATCTATTTCCTAAAAAACTAGTATTAAAATAGATCACATATTTTTAGAACCACAAAAAACAAATATAATTAAAATTACCATTTTCACGGTAAACAACCCAATAATTAACCAATTACCCACATAATTAAGAGTTATCTCAACTTACTTAAAATACTACTCACTTTTAACACACCTTGTACATCTTGCTATCATAGTCATGTGGTACTTTGTATAGCATTAGTCCATTAAATACGGGGTATTGTAGCTCGAACCATATTTTATCCCAAATCGACAAACTTCGATGTAACTCATTTCTTTCGATTTGCTTACCCTCTCACCTTTATGAATTTACTTATCACTTGTTTGAAATAGCGTAATACTTATAATTCCAAAATAATCTCATTCTCAAACTTACGTCGATTAACTTACGATGAAACTTTAATGTACAAAAATGCGGGATGTAACATCTCATTTTCAAGATTTCATCAATTTACTTATGGTGTACTTACATGTACAAAAAAGTGGGGTGTAACATTTTGGGCTATATTTCATGACATTGAGAGCCTGAGAGACTGGAGAGATTGATGACTGAGTGAGGCCGAGGGCCTGATTGTGAGGATATTTATGGGATCGGACTGCATGCTGCAACATGTTTCATTGATTTTATTCCATTATTGTCTTGATATAGGGCTTTGGTTGAAGGAGCCCCTCCAGAGTCAGTACACACCTCTAGTGAGCGCGGTACCTACTGAGTGCGAGTGCTGAGCACCGGGTGCCGAGTGATTTGGGAGGACTGAGTGACTGGGAGTACTGAGTGACCGGGAGGACTGAGTGAATTGATAGTCAAAGAGTATGCATATGGTTTTTATCACTGATTTGCATCGCATGTGGCATGCACATTTGACATACAGGAATAGAGATGCATTTTCCCTCATGATGTATAGTACCATGTCATTCATGACTTCTCACACATCTTGACATATGGGCATAGAGAGGCATTTTACTCTTCCTATCTGAAAGGAAAATGAAACATCATATTTATTTTTGAAAGGAATTTCGGGAAAAATTACTGTTTTCAAGTTTACTCATATTTTCGGCGATTTCAGTAAAGGATTTGTGTTTTCACTGATATACTTGAAAAGCGGAACTATTCATCGGAAAACTATGAATAAGCTGAGCATTTCATCTTTGAATTACTTATTTTATCACTTGCTTTACGTTGTTATGAATTGTTGTTGGATATTGGTGTTAGACCCGACCTTTGTTCTATCTCGTCACTACTTTCAACCTAAGGTTAGGTTTGTTACTTATTGAGTACATGGGGTCGGTTGTACTCATACTACACTTCTAGACCTTGCGTGCAGATGTTGGCTGCGGATGTTGCTGAGATCGACGAGAGCTGGGTTTTAGCTTCCTCTTGTTCATGGTAGCCTTAAAATGTATAAATCTGTTTATTTACTTTTTGAAAATATGATGTATTTAATTCATACCAGCTTTGTAAACTCTATTCTTAGAAGCTCGTGATTTGTACTACCAGTCCTTGAGAAAATTCTTGTATTAAGTAGTTGTATTATCATTTCTTCTCTTAATAAGTTTATTAAATTGTATAGTTTTTAATTGGATTACCTAGCAGGTTGGTCTAGGTGCCATCACGATTACTATGGATTTTGGGTCGTGACAAGTTGGTATTAGAGCTCTAGCTTCATAGGTTCTACAAGTCATGAGCAAGTGTCTAGTAGAGTCTTGCGGATCGGTATGATAACCCCCATACCTATCTTTGGGAGGCTACAGGAAATTTAGAATATACTTTCCATCTTTCTTTCCCTATCGTGCGGCAATGATTCAGCTTGAAATGTAACTCTTTAAATTCCTTCCACGCATTTGTATGCGCATGTGAGCACTCGATATCAGCTGTGCGTCGACAGCTTGTGATTCCATGGATGAGGTGCGAGATGTCATTTCGGTGTGCTGATGATGGGCCAGTCTAGAGGACTTGAGGCTGAGTTTATGACTGTAGCTTGAGCATGAAGATTTTGATTGTGTGAGCACGTGCTTTTAGACTTATATGTACGGTAGTGTCACTATTAGTGGGATCTGTGAATGGATGAATATGTGATGAGCATGATGTGACTGGAGATATGTTCAGATTGTTCGAATATGACGAGAAGAGATTGGTTGAGATTTAGAAAGGACAATATGGTGTTTGATTTTTGTCTTGATGTAACGTATGGTTCCGAGTTTTGAGTGCATTGAAGGATCTTTTATGTTACTTAATGCTGGAACGAATTTAGTTTCTTATGTCTTATTGTTGAGATCAGACTCAGGAAGATTAGTGATTTCGTAGTAGTTGTGGTTGTGAAAGGGTATAAAAAGATGTCAGTTCAGGCTATGTAGGTGCGTTATAACCTGCGAGGTGATCTACGGAAGTGTGATTTTATGATGTTGTGTGGAGGATTTCTTATCTACCAGTGGGTTATATTTGTGCAATTTGAATTTGGATAGATTTTAATAGTTGACCGGACCGTCATGGGGATGAATGCGAGAGTTGTAGATAATTTGAGGTATTAGATTGTTGTATTACATGAGCTTATGAATAATTTAGTTGAATCTCACTATGTTATTATGGAAGTAATGGGATATGGTTATTGTAAGTTATCAGATGTTTTATTCCATGGCTTTGAGCCAAGTGGGGGAGTCTTCTATCGACGAGTTGATTGTGTGATTATGTGTTGTATTAGTTTCGGTGAGTATGCTGGTGAATCAGTTATGACTTGCAGAGGTTGAGATTGAGGATGACTCGAGTAAGGGAATTTTTGAATACTGGTTGTAAAACACTTTATGGGTACATGGGAATTCATGGAATGATTAAGTGGTTATTCGTGAATGTGGTGTGCATAGAGTGGGAATTTACTTGGTTGTGTTAAGGTGGGGATTACTTCTTAGGGTGTCATCGTGCTAATGGGGCACAAGTTGTTTGGCCCATTTGGGGCGGTGCAATTGAGAATTGAGCAGAGT
Source organism: Nicotiana knightiana (assembly GCA_005239525.1). NCBI lineage: Eukaryota > Viridiplantae > Streptophyta > Magnoliopsida > Solanales > Solanaceae > Nicotiana > Nicotiana knightiana. The sequence continues at coordinate 6,791 of ML405153.1, read as the reverse complement.
GGATGGCTCTCGAGAATGGTTTTAATGCATTCAAGATTTATATGTCGCAATTGAGAATCTCTGATTGGTGTATGGTTAGGATCTTATATTTGCATTAGATGGTGTCGAGACTCGCGATATTTTTATATCCTTATGGATTCTACATTTCAATATCAGGAAGGTGAAGGAAATGACTTTAGATTTGCATAAGGTCTCGTCAGAGTGGGTATCTTGGTTGTGGTACTTTTGGGGTGCTGGAGAGAGAATTCATCGACTTATGGACCTCAAGATGGGGTAGTTATATGCTAGAGTTCATGGGGTGATTTTTGGTTAAGGATCGTGGTGTTCAAGCATGGAGAAGTGTCAATTTGAAGACAATTTGGAAGGAACTCAGACGAATATGATAGCTTGGTAGTAAGTTGGATCAGTACAGTAATGGATATGATTGGTTTTTTTTAGTACTTATGATGTGGTGAGTCTCTTTAGGTGTTTTGTGGCAATACTCTTGGGTTTTGGCGGCCTACGTGGCTTGGAGGAGTTAGATAGATTCAGTTTTGATGACTTGGTCAGGTGCAGATGGGTTTCAAAGCTTTCTCAATGGTTTTTACCACGGCTTGAGATGTATATTTTCTACTGGTGCGAGAAACATGTTGCGTGTTGTGATTTTCTCTTGGATGAGATCAAATGGAAGGTTCATAGCTAATTGAGTATGTAGTTTTCTTGTGACTCGGCGCGGATTATGAGGTCCTCAGACTTTTCATATGATGGCATGATAGGTGTGGTGTGTTGAGCAGGATCGAGATTTGCAGGTGCAAGGTCACGGGTCAGTTTTGAAGGGAATGGTATAAATTCTTAGGCAGCATGGACGATTTCAGATAAATAAGTGAATGATATTATTTCTTGGTATTGCTTGAGAAGGGTGCGCGTTTCAGAAGGCGCGTTGTGTTTTAACTTACGGATGCTTCATTGGTATTGCGGTGCTCGCTGGGTTTCTCTATTGTTGATATTTAGATTTTTGCTATGTCGCATGGAAGAATTATAAAGGTATTCCTCATGGGGTGATCGTGTATGAAAGATGTGTTAGACATTCGGGTAGTGGAGTCGGGATCACATATGGTGATTTGTGTGTTCTTTGGAGTTGGAGATTTGAAATTCTTAGAAGTAGATTGTTTGGTGGTTGTGGATTTTGAGGATGTGGACAAAGCTAGCCAGATGTTACTATGTGTTATGATTCAGTCATTGTGGACTTTCGGAGGGTTATTTATCTATGTGTGGGTGATTAGAGTTGATTTTAGGAGGGGGGTCCATTGGTAGGCCCAATTAGGATGTGTATTCTACACCGGGTAGGGTTGGTTGACTCCGTACTGCTATTGTTGAGGGGTGTGCCATTCAGTTAGAGTTGAGTTTGTAAGTGTTCGGATATGTTCCGTGAGATACTCTTCTATGTTACGAATGGTTGTGATTTGTTGGTTATATTCACAAATAGTGCGGTTCTATTGGGGCCTTATAGCGAAATTTGAGCGAGATGGGTATTTGGCTGATGCACGACTGATTGCGCGTTAGGTGATGTTCTTTTCAGTCTGTGGTATTGTGTTATTGTTTCCTCCGTGGTTATGGTCATGCACTTGGGTTACTTGATGTTGAATTGCCCGTGGTTATTGATTTTGAATATAGTGGCTGAGGTATTTCATACTGACCAGTGTTTGGATGGGGTCACGCATTGCAGCGGAGTTATGTTGGGATACAATCTTTTGTGTTAGGATTGTGTGTTATGGTTCTACGGTGTGTGATGGGCTTTTAGCATTGCGTTGTGGAAGTATTTGTTGTGTATGGGTGCATGGATTGCATGGTTTGTGACTCTGGGTAGTATTGGTGTTGATGTTAGTAGAGTAGTTAGTATTTAATAAGATGAAGTCGTCAGATCTAGGATGGGTGCTATCGGATTTGATTGCGGTATATTTGGAAGGATAATATCGGAAGTCGGATTTGAAATTGGCAATAGTTCTTGTTGAAGGAGAGGGAGCTCCATGAATTCTTGGTCTGGTGAGTGGTTATGAGTTTTCACGTGTTTCTTTCATCATCGGCATCGGCAATGTACGAAGGTTTTAGAACGAAGTTTTGTTTGACATGTGGTTTATTACCGAAATTTGGTTAATTTGGGCAGCTACTGTGATTGGAGATGTTGTTATGAGTATTTGAGTTGTGCAGAATATCATGTGATTACATCTTAGATTATAGTTATGTCTTGATACATCTTGTTCAAACTTATTTAGGGTGTAGATGCGATATGTGGGTCTTATAAGAAATTTCGAATATAGGAAATTGGATCCTAAGGTGTACGGGCTATGGTTGGAGCACTGATCTTCAGTATGTTGTGTTGTTGGGCCTATATGGGATATGGTTATGTGGGATCACCCCCGGGTGTGTGCATGAAGGTTACGCGGTGATTTGATGGCTTAAGAACAACTCTGGGCACGTTCGAGGACGAACGTATGTTTAACTGGGGAGAATATAACGATCCGACCAGTCGTTTTGAGCAATTGCACTTAGCTTGGTAGTTCACGGGCATGAGTGGCTCCGTATGATGTATTATGACTTATGTGAATCGCCGGTTTTGGTTTTCAGGTTATTCGGAATTGATTTGGAAGAACGAATTTCATTGTTGAAGCATTGAGTTGGAAGAGTTGACCAATTTTTACTTCTTGTGATTTTGAACCCGGAACGGAGTCTTGATGGTTGTGATACGTCTATATGGTGATTTTGGACTCGTGTGTATGCCCGGATTTGCATTTGGATGTTTCTAGACGGTTTTGGCACAAATTGGTGAAAATTGGAAATTTGAAAGTTTGGAAAGTTCATAAGTTTAACCGGAAGTTGACTTTTTGATATCGGATTCGGATTGTGATTTCGGGAATTGGAATAGCTTCGTTTTGTCATTTGGGACTGGTGTGCAAATTTCGGGTTCATTCCGAGTTGATTTGGTATGTTTCGGCGCGAATTTTGGAAGTTGAAAGTTCTTTAAGTTCTTTAAGTTCGATTTGAAGCGCTATTCGTCGTTTCGATATTTTTATGTGTGATTTGAGGCCTCAAGTAGGTCTGTGTTATGTTATTGGACTTGTTGGTATATTTTTACGGGATCTCGAGTGGCCCAAGTGAGTTTCGGACGCGGTTCAGATCATTTGCATTTCATGATGAATTGTTGAGGAGCTGTAGGTTCATGTGTGATCGCACATGCCGCTGGTTTTGCGCAAGTGCGATGATCACAGAAGCGAAAATGCAGTCGCAGAAACGGAGGAGAGCTGGATAAGGAGGCCCACATTAGCGGAGAAAAAGATGCATGTGTGGATGCAAAGGTGCACCGAGTGGAAGCGCAGGTGTGAGGGTCTTCGCAGAAGAGGAGAATAATACCATAGGTGCGGGGGTTGCTGGGAAAGGCTATTTTTCGCAGAAGCAAAGTTTTTCCGCAAAAGCGAAGGTCGCAGATGCAATATTTTAACCACATATGCGAAAATGCTGGGCAGAAACTATAAAATCGAGGTTTTGGTTCTTTTATTCATATTTTGAGATGTGGGACTCGGATTGAGGCGATATTTTGAGCAATTTTCATCATAAGGATTTGGATAAGTGTTCTACACTTGGTTTTGATCTTACTCCATGAATCTGTCTTCATTTTTGGCAATTGGTTGATGATTTAAAGAAAAATTGGGGGCTTTAAGCCTAAAGCTCCATAATGTGAATTTTTGAGTTTTGAACATCTATTTGGAGTTGGATTTGAGTGAAACTAGTATGGTTGCACTCGTAATTGAATGGGTTGTCGGATTTTGTGAGTTTTGTTGGGTTGCGACTCTACTCCACAAATACTTCTATCACCGAAGGGATCAAACCACCAATGGTTTCTTCATTTGGACTAACCTTGTTGCGAGCCGGCAACTATGCCAAAAGGGTTTTAAATGGATTATAGGTAATGGTCGTATTATAAAATTTTGGACCAACAACTGGTTGAATTACAATACACCTCTTGGTAACTCAGTCGTTGAGCCACTACCACATCAAGCCTATATAACTACTATCTCTACCTACCTCTCCCATGGCCACTAGGACTTCACATCCCTCCCTTTTGAATTAACCCAATCCATCCTACAACACATACTTAATGTCCATATCCTTTACTATGCACCTTCTCCCGACTCCTTTGCTTGGGCGCATGGGATTTTCACGACTAAATCCCTCTATCACCATCTCCTCCCTACAAACCCTAGTCATTCATTTAAGTAGATTTCTAAACTCCAAATACCACCAAAAATAAAATATTTTTTATGACTATGTAGTCACCATCGTCTACCCACGGCGGCACACTACCACCATCGAAGTATACTTACTACAAATACTTGTGCCCTATGCCTAAGTAATCTCGAAACTATTACACGTCTCCTCCTAGAATGCCCAATAGACACATCACTCTGGTCTAAACTTAACATGCTTCCAATAATCGCTCAAGCGGATATACTTACAGAACCCCTAATTCAGTGGCTACAAGAAGTTATCTTACACACTGATGTCCCCAACCCCTTTAATATACCTTTTCTGTTTCTAGCATATCTGGTTAAATAAAAATGAAAATATTTTTCGCACAAAACAACATCTTTCCCCAACTCACATACTTAACATGGCAGCAGAATACTATTACATTATTGTTCTACCACCGACATTACATAGTCCTATACCTCTGCCCCACAAATNTTATAGCTAAAGCTTGTAATAGCAGAGTCCATGTCCATGATTTTGTTCAAATTGACTAGTCTTCCTTCATATTTTTGTGCCAATGTGACTGGTCTTGTAACCTTTGGAGGTTTGGAAGATTGTCGACCTTGACAATTACTCCTCAACATGGAGTCAACATAACATCGTTTTTTTTTTTTTTTTGTGAACAATTGATTTTAAAAAAAAGAAAATGTTAATAATGAAATCCAAGGATTCAAGACCGAGCTAATTATGTGATAATTAACTTGTTTCTACATCAATTCTTGCCGCGGAAAGGGAGGAGAAAGTAAAACCAATATAGCCGTATTTATGACAAGTAGTATAACAATACCTTCTGCTCACATTATTATAAAGAGAGGAAGTGTGTGTTAGGAGTAAGAAGAGACAGTAACAGGGCAGCTCTCCTTTGGCATGTCAGCTGAAATATATATATGTGATGAAGTCACTATACATAATTTACTGCATGCCAATAGAGAGTAGCCCTATCACTGTTTCCCTTATTATCATTCACCAATGCAACTCTTCTTTCTGATCATTTTTCAGCTTCTGCTTCTGCTTCATCACTACAGAGCTCTTTACGCTTTATAGAGCATCTCTTCCCAGTTTAAGAGACAGAATAAACCCCTTCGTCGAGATTGGTGATCGATTGTGGATATCTCGTGATTCCGTTACTGCGATGCCGATTTAGCCTGATCTCGATCCCTCAGTCTTCATGTCCTTCGAGCCAGAACTTTCTTCGATATTGGCTCACTCTCGAGGCATATCCTCGAGCCGTAAAATCGGGTATCCTCGATTTTTACCTGTATACAGTTAGTCCCCCCCTTTCTTGGAATGAGATGGTAAGAGACGATTTGAGCCTCGATTCGTAGATACCTCGACCATGACATCGTCTCCATGACGTAAGAGATGGATGTGACCGAAACGTCATGTCAGTTCGGTTCTCAAGAAACCATCAATGCATGTCAGTCGTGAGTCGACCACTAGTGGCACCGAACTGTCATTTTAAAAATATAAATACCATCTCCTTAGTAGATTCAAACTTTACTTTGCTTTGATCATAAACCCTTGAGTACCTAGTCCTCCTTGATTTCCTCTCGTTGTCGCTTATTTAACCACCGTTGTTTCCACCTGAGCCGCCAGTTCTAAATCTTCTTTTTACTCCTCACTCATATGTAAATGGCGAAGACGTCTAAAATAGTACCGCAAAAGGAGAAAGCTCTGTCTTCTTCCTCTCGGCCGGCCAGCGATGAAACGTAGATAGAATCGGTCGTCCATGAATACGTACATGGCCCCTGTGTCCTTAGAACTAATTTTAAAGTTGATAACCCTTCATCGGTATCAGGCTGATGCGAACATGTGTCACTCATATCCAAATGTATCCTACACGACCCGCAGTCTACATTATAACCACTTAAAGTCCTACTTGAGGTATACTGAATGAGCTCCATTTTTGTAGATTATTATACTACTGGAAAGCCTATGGTGCATCATTTGTGGCATATGAATGTTATTTCTGAGAGCGAGTGAATTCTTCCTATCTTGAGTTCTTACAGTCTTAAAATTTATTGTGTGTGGAACTGATCTCTTTTGTTGTGTGAGAGAACGTGAGTCATGACGAAAAGGTAATGTCATTGACCTCCATGTTAGAGTAAGTAAGTGATTTGTGAATAATGCATGGTATTTGTGAGTCAAATCTTGAGGTGATGATGTTACACCTTTATGCTTAGTATATTTTAAAGATTCTTGGTATGACGAATTAAGGGAATTGCTTACAAAGGTCGTGTCTCTAAGTGGGGTATGGATGTGTGGTTATAATTCCATATTTTAGTACATTATTTACCTTACATTTTAGGTGCTATAATGCTAAACTATACTTTGTTTGCGCGTAATGGAGTCTATTTTATGTGTAGGTACATTGGAGATGAAACTAGAGAAAATGGAAGATTTAAAGTATAAAGTGTGCTCTAAAACAGTTGGAAAGAAGAAAGAAAGAAGTGAGCAGCGGAAAGATGAAGAAGTTGGCGAAGCGAGCTATTGAGCTCGCGTTAGAG
>ML405152.1:0-15071 GCA_005239525.1 Nicotiana knightiana | reverse complement strand
CATATTTATGTTCCTGTTGGTTTCATGGTTGAGAGGATATTGATGAAGTTATGAGAAAAATACAGTTTCTTATTTATAATTGTTGAGACAAAAATATTGTGAAAGGCTTGGCCTAAATTGTGAAATTTATGAATAAATTGATATGAGATGTTTGGTGGGAGCGGGTTGCACGCTGCAACAAGGAGTGATAAGGGTGGACAGATGGGATCGGGTTGCACGCTATAACATGAGTAATAAGGGTGATATATTTAGGGAGGAGCAATAAGGGTGGACAGGTGGGAGCGGGTTGCACGCCACAACAAGGAGAAATAAGGGAGGACATTTATATTTTTACTGAATTTCAAAAAAAGTAAAGATCTGAAAGGCTTAAATGTTTATTTTACTATTCTTCATATTTTCGGACTATTTTTATTTAAAGTTTGAAGTTCGGCAACTTGGAAATTATGTGAGAATTGGTTATAGGTGAGGCCTGGGAAAAGGCGGCTGAGTTATTTTATTGTTGTTGCAGTACTTCATTATTTGTTTAGATTTTCTTCTTGCTTTATATATTATTGGCACAGGTTATATTGCTAAAGCCTCGCCGTAGCCTCGTCACTACTTCGTCGAGGTTAGGCGCCATCACGATCCCTAAGGTTGGGAATTTGGGTCGTGGCAAGTTGGTATCAGAGCACTAGGTTTCTTAGGTCTCACAATTCACGAACAAGCTTAGTAGATTCTGAATGATAGGTATGGAGACGCCTGTACTTATCTTTAGGAGGCTATTGAGTTAGGAAAAACCTCCATTTTTATTTCTACTCTATCGTGCGATTCTTGTATCCCAAATACTGATTAGATTCTTGTATTCTCTCGTAGATGGTGAGAACACGTGCTTCATCTTCCGCTGACCAGTATTCCGGTTCTCCAGCAGCATCATCTCTTACTAAGGAAGAGGCCGAGGCAGGGGCAAGACTCAGCCCATTGCTCAGGTAGCAGCCCCAGCTGCGGAACCCGATAATTGAAATTGATGAGGGGTTTCCAGCTCAGACTGTTCCAGTGGGTCCAGCTCAGGTTCTCGAGGGGTTTATTGCTACCCCGGTTCTTCAGGATGATTTGGTCTGTTTAGTGGGCTTGATGGAGAGTGTGGCCCAGATGGGCACATTCCCTGTTGCACCAGCCATATCTCAGGCTGGAGGAGGGGTCCAGACTCTTGCTACCCACACTCCAGTCCAGACTACTCCTCAGGTTCAGACCCCAATAGGCAATCCCACTGGGGTAATTCAGCTAGTTGCAGCAGTACTGCGCATTAATGGGGCAGCTATGTCTACCGATGCTTTATGGAGGTTGGACAGGTTCATTAAGTTATTTCCTATTCACTTCAGTGGTTCTACTTCAGAGGACCCTCAAGAATATCTGGATAGTTGTTATGAGGGGTTGCGAAATATGGGTATTTTGGAGACCAATGGGGTCGATTTTGCTGCTTTTCAGATGACTGGTTCTACCAAGAAATGGTGGAGGGACGTTCTGTTGACTAGACCAGTTGGATAACCTGCTCTGACTTGGGATCAGTTCTCTCATCTCCTTTTGGAGAAGTTCTTGCCTGTTACTACTCAAGAGGATAAGCGTCGTCAGTTTGAGCGACTTCAGCAGGGCAGCATGAGAGTGACCTAGTACGAGACTCGTTTTATGGATTTGGCTAGAAATGCCATTCTTTTATTGCCCACAGAGAGGTTGCGGATGGCTATGGAGACAGGGACCGATATTTCTCTTTAGGATGCAGCTAATATAGCTAGGAGGGTTGAGTCAGTTCTTGGGATAGGAGGTCAGGGGTAAGACAAGAGACCTCGCCATTTCGGTAGTTTCAGTGGTGCCTCATCTGGAGGCGGGACTTCATTTAGTAGAGGCCATTCTTCCAGGACTTTCCATTCAGCACTACATGTTTCACATAGTACTTCATAGGGTCGTGGTTCTTATGTGCCTCCTTCTGCTCAGCCAGTCTACAATGCTCCTTCAGCTCCTATTAGAGCAACTCCTCTATAGAGTTATTATCGTGGTCAACCGGTTCGTCAGGGTCAGTCCTCATATCAGGAGGGATGTTTTGAGTGTGGTGAATATTGGCATAGTCGAAGAGCTTGTCCGAGGTTTCTGAGTAATCAACATTAGTACCAGCGTTCTTGTGCCATAGTTCCGGCACCAGGTGCAACACCACTTACCCAGCCAGCAAAGAATAGGGGTCAGGTAGTTAGAGGTAGAGGCCATAATGTTAGAGGTGGAGGACAGATAGCTAGAGGTGGAGGTCAACATTCTAGAGGTGGAGGTCTTCCCATAGGTGTGGTTTAGGGTGGCGGGGCCCAGCCCCGACTATATCCATTTCCAGCCAGGCCCGAGGCAGAGTCCTCCGACGCTGTTATTACAGGTATCATCTCAGTTTGTGATAGAGCTGCTTTAGTTTTGTTTGATTCGGGGTCTACTTACTCGTATGTTTCATCCTATTTTGCCTCGTATTTTAATGTGCCCCATAATCCCTCGAGTGCTCCTATTTTTGTGTCTACACCGATGGGGGATGCTATCGTGGTAGATCGAGTATACCGTTCGTGCGTGGTAGTCATAGAAAATCTTGAAACTAGTGTGGATCTTTTACTTCTAGACATGGTTGATTTTGATGTTATATTGGGCATGGATTGGTTGTCGGCCTATAATGCCATCTTAGACTGTCACTCCAAGACAATTACTTTAGCATTACCGGCTTGCCTCGATTAGAATGGAAAGGGACCTTTGGTCATTCTCCCAGCCGGGTAATTTCATATGCTAAGGCTTGTCGCATGGTGGAGAAAGGGTGTTTGGCTTATTTGGCTCATATTCGTTATTCCGATGCCGAGGTTTCTTCTATATAGTCAGTTCCTATCATGTGTGAGTTTGCTGAGGTATTTCCTGCAGACCTGTCGGGTATGCCACCCGACAGGGATATTGATTTCTGTATTGATGTGGCTCCGGGTACTCAGCCCATTTCCATTCCTCCATATCGGATGGCCCCACCAGAATTGAAAGAATTAAAATAACAGTTGCAAGACTTGCTAGATTAGGGTTTCATAAGACCCAGTGTCTCGCCTTGGGGTGCACCGGTTTTGTTTGTAAAGAAGAAAGATGGGTCAATGATAATGTGTATAGATTACCGGTAGCTAAATAAAGTCACTATAAAAAATAAGTATTCGTTGCCGAGGATTGACGACCTATTTGATCAGCTTCAGGGTGCTAAAGTATTTTCAAAAATTGATTTGAGGTCAGGCTATCATCAGCTGAAGATTAGGGCGTCCGATATTCCTAAGACAGCCTTTCGGACGAGGTATGTGCATTATAAATTTTTGTTTATGTCTTTTGGGCTGACTAATGCTCCAGCAGCCTTTATGGATTTGATGAATTAGGTTTTCAAGCCCCATCTTGACTCTTTCTTGATCGTGTTCATTAATCACATTCTTATATACTCCCGCAGTCGGGAAGAGCATGAGCAGCACCTCCGTATAGCACTCTAGACTTCGAGATATAATCAGTTGTATGCCAAGTTTTCTTGTCACGACCCAATTTCCCCTCCGTTGGGTATCGTGACGGCACCTAGTCTTAAGGACTAGGTAAGCCTATCATTATTAAATATTAATCATAATACAATAATTACCTAAGTGTTTCTTTTTTAAAATAAGTATCTACACCTTACACATCTTCCCAAAACCCGGCAAGTACAAGTTATAAGCTTTACGGAATTTACACTAGAATTCCTAAATACCACTGTTTAGGAACAAGTACAAAAGTGTATAAGCAAAATAAGAAGGTGACTCAGAAGCCCGCGAACACTGTAGCGGTTTTACTTTGAGTCTCCACAACAGCAACCGCGCTACTAACTATCGATCGACCGGCTATGCAAAACCTGGAATCTGCACAAAAATGTGCAGAAGTATAGTATGAGCACACCACAGCGGTGCCCAGTAAGTACCAAGGCTAACCTCGGTGAAGTAGTGACGAAGACTAGTCAAGACACCCATTGGTCTAATAAAACAAACAGGAATAAATATAGAAAATGACGGAATATGACCTCTGTACAAAGATTACACAATATAATTAACTACATAACAATGCAATGTGGGGGAAAACCAATAATAAATCGACGGAATGTCATAATATTACATAGAAAAATGGACGGAAACAGAGCAAAAAAAAAAAATATCAAAACCCACAATATAGTAAGAACAAGTAATAACTCAGCACTGCAATAAGCTCCACCTTTGACCATAGCAAACAACTCCAACAATTTAATCAAACCTTCGAATATAACCTTTCACCCGCCAGTTTTATATTAAGGAATATATTCGTTTCAAAATAGAAAACTTCTTTTGAAAGGTATCTCCTCCGAATACGTATATATACTTTACAGAAGGAAAGTCTTTAGATGTAATTTCTTCAAGATAAGCGTTTTTAAAATATCATTTCCCAGTAAATGTATTTTGAACTTAATTTCCGATAGAACAAGTGCACGACATCACCCTTCGTGCTTTTACTCTCATCCTTCCCATAGGAATCGACAGATACGACACGTAAATTAAGCAAGTAAAAGACATGGACGGTGCAAGAATAATTGAGATAAAAGTCAAGTACATGAAAATAACAATAAGTCACACCAAATATGTAAGTACAACAACAACAGCTCGAAGTAAAGGCACAATGTACACACGGGAAACATATATCACATCATAATGCATGTCCCTCGTCCTCACCTACACGGAAACACCCTTCGTGCCATGAACTCACAATGATATGGCACGGAATCACCCTTCGTGCATTAGCACTCAATCACAATATCACGCACGACATCACCCTTCGTGCATTTACTCTCAATAATATGGCATGGCATCACCCTTCCTGCTTTTAATTTCAATAATATGCACGATATCAACCTTCATGCTTTTACTCTCAATAATATGGCACGACATTACCCTTCGTGATTTTAATTTCGATAATATGGCACGGCATCAACCTTCGTGATTTATACTCTTTCCTCACATGATAATGGATATAGACAATGGCACGGCATCACCCTTCGTGATTTACACTCTTTCTCACCCAAACAAATTAAATGATAGCATTCAGACAAAGGAATCAACAACATAAACAATAATAGAAACCATACTGTCTCGGCAAGGGAGTCAACAATTGAAACAATATCATCAGCAGCATGAAGAATAATAGAAACCATATTGTCCCGACAAGGGAGTCAACAATGGAAACAATATCATCCCGGCAAAGGAAACATCTATAACCAATATTGCTTAATTAATTAGCTTCACGAAATAAATCCCAACTTGAATCAATGCTCCGCAATAGGAAATGCCAAGAAAATACCATCAACACGCATAATCATCAAGTTAGGACTAGGTAGTGCTTAATGAAAGATCATATCAATCACAATATACGGCCCACGTGCATGCTTGACACCAACATATAGTACTCCAATTACTACTAAACAATTATAGGTTGAGGTAATACAAATTTTAGCTAAGTAAGCAGTTTATGAAGAAAATATAGCATGGTGATAGAAGAGTAAAATCTTCATTCAAGTCAATTAAGATCAAGTAAACAACAAAGGAAATCTAAAAGCAAGTAATTCTAATTTAAGTGGGAAGAGATGAAACTTGCAATTAGGAACTCAGTCATAGCAATTACAACTTTATACACAGGGGATATAAGGACCTAAGAATCCCAAAAGGCCAACCTTCTACAAATAAGTCCGAGTACGCACTCGTCACCTCGCGTACGCGGGCTACAATCAACATAGAAGACTCAAATCTTAAGGGGTAGTTCACCAACAGAAGGTTAGGTAAGATACTTACCTCAAAGACGACAACTCGGTACTCTAAAATTGACTTCTCGAGCGACAGAATCAACTAAAACAACTTCAAAGTACACATAAATCGTATAAGGAACTATTCCGAATAATAAAGTTTCAACCTTTACAAAATTATAAAAATCTACCCAAAAGTCGACCCCCGGGCCCGCACCTCGGAACCAACCAAATTTTATAAAAATCTGAATACCCATTCCGATACGAGTTCAACCATACAAATTTTTTCAAATTCCGATATCATTTGGTCCCTCAAATTATGATTTTTTCAATTTAGAAATTTCCTTTCAAAACGCACATTTTCCTCAACCCAAAACACAAATTAAATGATAAAAACAAGGACTAATTCATGGAATATATTTAATTCTAGTGGAAGAATACTTACCCATTCGATTTGTGTGAAAAACCCTCAAAGAATCTCCAAGAACCGAGCTCTAGAAGTTAAAATGTGATAGAAATGGCTTAACCCTCCATTTTGAATTATATTATGTCTGCCCAGAATTTAAAGCATTGCGATCGCGGACGAGAAGATGCGATCATGTAGAAGAAAAATGTTACTGGCCAAAAGGTGCTAGCTATCGCAAAGGAATCTATGCGATCACATATAAGGGAAATAGCAACTGCAAAAATGTGCACAGTGCGTTCGCGTGTTCAGGTTTGCGATCGTGGAGAAAGAATTATCTTTTGCCAAACGCTGCACTATGCGATCACGAAGTATGGGATGCGATCGCATTGAAGGAATTTATTTGACGCCCAAATGAAAGAGCTATGCGAATGCGAGGGTGAAAGTGCGAACGCATTGAAGGAAAAACTGGGGGTGGGTCGCAGAACACTATGCGATCGTGTTTCCATCTATGCAATGGCATAGAAGGAAACCAGAAGATTGATTCAGCAGTTCAAATTTAAGGGAAATTGAACCGAAGCCCATCCAAAACACACCCGAGACGCTCGGGACCCCGTCCAACCTCACACACAAGTCATATAACCTAACACAGACTCGCTTGAGGTTTCAAATCACATGAAACAACCTCAAAATGACGAATCAAACCAAAAATCAAATTTATGAATTTCCAAATCTTCAAATATCAAAAATCGTGCTGAAACCTATCAATTCAACCCGAAATGCCATGAAATTTTGCAGACAAGTCACAAATAACACAATGGTGTTTAACCAAAGAATTAGATCCTTTGACAAAATCTATTTCTAGGATGAACACGGGTTACTGATAATCAAGGAAATAATATTAAAATAAAGAGAAACGAGCAATAGACACTATTGCCAAAATATAGAAAAGCAAAGTAGATTGTATTCGAAAATCAGATGTCCTTACAAGTTATATTTCCTTCCTTTATATTGGAGGTTTCTCAATATAACGTTTGGTTCTTGCAATAATTTCTTATTAATGACTAATTATTGCATTAATGAAGCGTTACCAAGGGCAAATGTAATTTTATGTGAAGGTTACACGTCTGGGCTTTTTATTGGGGATTCCTGAATCTATACGTATATCTTTCTAGATTCACTCTGACCGTATCCCTTCCTTGTCTCGATTAGAGCGAGTTTCCCGTGGCTGATGAGCTCGAGGGTTTATTGAATCGTGCCTCTTTGTTCCGAACGTCTTCAAAGAATCACATCCAGCTGTTGCGTTCTCCTGTGTCCACATAACTGGCTGAGTTGTCAGGAGTTGGCTTACGTGTGAAACTCTTTTTTACCAATACAGATAGTCCCCCACTTACCATATATTTATCGATTAATATTTAGTAAGTGGATATTCATTTATGGCGGGAATATTTTTCCACCGCTTTTCCTCGAAACATCGCATCTTTTTATGAACATAGGCGCCGTTTTTCACTTCCATTTAATGCTCATACCTTGTGTCCTTCTTGGATTGGTTCTGAATTTACTCGGCACCTTTTAGGGCGTTTTGCAGCTGCGTCAATCCCGAAGTGACACCTTTAATTATGACTTTTCATCATTATTTTTCCCATTTTGACGGTCGTCTTCAAGTATAAATACATTTCTTCCTTTCTTTACTTTCACGAAACATTCTATAACTTGTCTCCTTTATTTGTAAAGAATTTTTCATTGCCTTTGTAAACATGCCTTCATCAAATTAGCCTAAAAGAATAATAGATGTGGAAAACTTAACACCTTCTTCTACCCCGACTAGGAGTCAGAGGGGCAGTAGATTAAGGAGTTTAGGATCCACTCCTTCCAGAGGTTCTTCTTCCTCTCATATAATTTCTCATCCTTCCGCTAGGTATTTAGTTTCTCCTAGGGCTAAGTCTTCTCGTTCTTGATCTAGAGGTAAAGACGATCATCTTCGTGAACCTAAAGTTGATGAAATTATTCCCGCTGAATTTGTCTTTTCTAGAGAAAACCCAGTTCTTGTACACCAGTCTTCTTCTTTAGACAGTATTGAGAGGTATTCAACCCTTATTACTGAGGGCCATATTTCCCTGGTTCGTAGGGATTTTTCTTGGAGGTCTGATTTCCCTATTTATGTTTCGAACGGTAATCAAAGAACAACGTCTTATAAGACGAGTTATTCTTTTGTTTATACGTATACTTTTACACTAGTGTTTAGACCTCCCATTGATCCAGCCATAATCGAGTTATGTCGTTTCTTCGATATTTTTTTGGGACAAGTTGGTCCGCTTGTGTGGCGAGTGGTCGCATGTCTTAGGAGTTTAGCTTCCTTAACCTCAGTTCCTTTTACGTTCAACTATCTTATTCATCTTTACTCCCCTGTCTTGTTTCGTCAAGGGGTTTTTACTCTGGCTGCTCGAAGTAAGAGAGTATTGGTAACCCATGATGATGACAAGGACAAAGGTTTGTACCTCCGGTATGTCGTTGTTCCCACTGCTGCTTTAGTGGGTGAAGAGAATCATCCCTTCCCTGAGAAGTGGAATCGCGCACGTAAGTACATTTTTAGTTTGCATTTGTGTTTCTTTGAGATGTTTTATTAACATTGTATCTATTTCTTCTTCTTCCAGCAATCATTGGTACTGTTGAGAATGTCTCCAATATCCGTGATAGGGTACAAAAGTTGTTGTCTGTTGCTTCATTAGAAGAAAGGTCTTGGAAGTACTTCGCTGGGAAGTACGGTTGGCATGTAAAGACCCACGGTAGGTGAAGTTTTTTACTTCTTTACTTGTTAGAGCCTTCTTTTATTCTCGCTTAATCTTCCCCTTTTTGATAGGGTTTTCTGCCCGTGGGGTGTCTGCTTCGTCTGTTCCAAAGATGTCTCTGGCCCAAGCCCATGAGATCATTGTTAATTCGTCTTCCTCGAAGAGGAAAGTGGGTGAGTCCCGTTCTGAAGAAGAAGAAGAAGAAGAGGAGGGTGCTTTGGTGCACAGGTCACGGAGAAGGCGGGTGGTTTTAGACGACGAGTCTACACCCATGCCTTTTCCTTCAGTGTCTGCAGTTAGACCCTTAACCTCTGAAAACGTTTCACAGTCCCCTGTTAATGATTGTTGAGTACTTGTTCCATGAATGTTTTGATCTTGCTCCTGATGATGTTCCTTTAGCAACTGGTTTTCCTGACCCTTTAAGAGAAGATGTTTCATCGGTTCCTCGTGTTTCCTACGCTCCTTTAGCTATTACGGTTTCTGCCGTATCTTTACATGTGGTTTCCTCAATTATTCAATATTTCGTGCTTGCTATTTTGCCCATGCCTTCTTCAGTTCCCCCACCCTCAGTGCCTGTTGTTGTCCCATCCGTGCATGCTTCCATACCTTCTATTAGGGAAGTAGGGTCTTCTAGCAGGGAGATGTGGAGGGTGATGATAGAGGTTCCAGCTCTAGAAAGTCTTTCAAGAAGACGGGTGAACCCGAGGTATGGCTCAAACCTTTGATAGGTCCCACGGAAAAAACCAAGCTAGCTAGCCATACATCCCTTACTTGGGCCAATGAAGTGGTGCATACCTCCTTGAAGGTACGGTGAAATTCTATTTTCACATGTGAATTTTACCATGTCTAAATAATTTATCACATCTAATTGGTTTGCTTCTTGTAGATCAACCTTATTGGTATGGAGCTTATGAAGAGGATCTCGAATTCGGCAGGAAACAAGTGAATTGCAGGCTGATCTTGGTGATCTACGGGAACAATATGATAGCTTGATAATTGATATGGATACCTTAGAGGAGGAGAGGAATACCTTAAAAAGACAACTGAGGATTACGGCAACGGAACAGGCGGTGGAGAAGGCTTCTTCAAACCAGGCTGATAAGGATAAGAGCATTCTGGAATCCTCATTTGCTGAACAATTTTCTCAAGCCCTTGAGGAGATCAGGAACTTGAAGGATTTGCTAGGGCAGAAGGAGGTATATTCTAGCGAGATCGTACAATCACTCTCCCGGACCCAAGAAGAATTGCGTAATGCATTAAATAGAGTCAAAATTTTGGAGGAGTCGATCGTACCTCTGAGGGCTGCCCATGAAAATGCTGAAGCGGAGAAGGATGGGTTAAAAGCTGAGCTTCAAATTTGGGAAAAAGATTATAACGATCTTGAAGAAGCGGCTGTTGTTGATGTAAGTTGGGCGTATATGAATTCTCGCATTGATACATTGACAGAGATGAGTCAAGAAGGTTTTGACCTCAGTGCTGCAATAGATAAAACCAAAGAGGCTATGGAGAAGACTCAACAAGGTCTTAATCTTTCTCCATCTGATGGTGAAACTTCTGCTGCTCGTGCCTCTTCGCCTCAAGTTGCTCCCGTTCCTTATATTAATGAAGAATTCATCCCTCCTCCACAAGAAGATTAAAGTATTGATTTTCCTTGTTTTTTTTATATATTGGATTGGTGGTTACCCCAAGCTCCATCGGGGGTAAATTTGGATCTTTGAAGTCCCCAACTGACAACTTAGGGGCACAAAAATGTAATTATTATATGCGGTTAAATACTAGTTAGTACTTAGTTCTTTCTTAGCCGCTCTTTTTGATATGAATGCAATATATGACTTTTTTGTTTCGAGCTTCTGTTTTGCTTTTAAGTCCTTTGCATGTCTTGATTTTTGAGGTTTTTAGTTTTACCTCTAAACTTTCGCATGAAAATGCTAAAATCACTTGAACCTTTTTATAGTAGGCACGGTGTTTGTACAAAATATAAGCCTTTGTTTATGATAGGATTTATTTCTAAGATAGGCCCCTTTTTGATTGATGCTTAATAAAGAAGACGTCTCAACTTCATAGTAATGCAATAAAGTGATAGGAATTTTTCACATGTTTAGAAATTCTTCTAAGGGATGTTTTTTGTTTGAACTTCCACAACATTTTACATGTGTTTGATATACACTTGTATTTCGTAACTGTTTTTCATAGGTAACTATTTTTTCGAGTAAATACAAGGGAGCAACTATTTTTCATTAGTAACATTTATTATAAGAATTGGAGTTTTTACCTGCAACTGTTTTTGTTGGAAATAGTTTTCTAATAAGTACGAGGGAAATATTTTCTTATCCGTAACCGTTTTATTTGATAACAGTTTTGTGAACAAATACAAGGATTTTGATCCTTCATCCATAACTGTTTTATTTGATAACAGTTTTCTATATGAGTACAAAGATTTCGTAACTGTTTTTAATCATAACAGTTTTTGAATGACTACGGTGATGATGATCTTTTACCCCTAACAACATTTCTTCCTCGTGACTAATATTTTGCCTTTCAACCTGAACATGTTCGAAGGTTTTTTGCATTTTTGCATTAAGCTTTCTATTTGGATGACTCTTTTGATCTCTTTCGATTCTGCTCGTATCACTTGTCTTGTTGGGTAGATGGGTCTTTAGGGTCGAGTTTTTGACTTTCTGATAGTCTTCTTTGCTTCATCTTAGCCTTCCATACTGTATAGTCCCCCAAATGTTTGAGCTTTGAAGAATGATATCTCGAGCACTTGATTATTCCTTCCTTGTGGTCCTTTTCCTGAAAAGGTAAAAACATTCCGGACTCGAAGGTATATTGTTTGTTAGATCATGACTGCTTAACCCTTTAAAACGTCCATCAGAAAGTGTAAACCTAGACCGGGAATTGTGTTATTTCCTCGCGTATTTGCAGGTCTAATATCATCATCTGGTGATGGGTTAGCTTTATGCCTATCATCTAAAAAAGTTAGTAAAAATTTTAATGTTCAAAATAAAATCGAACGTGTCATACCTGACCGGGGGTACTTCTTTTCCTTAAAAGTAGTACTTCTTCAAGTGAATGGCATTCCAACTTGTTGGTAGGATTCTGCGGTCCATAGCTTCCAACTAGTAGGAGCCCTTCCCAGCTATGCCTCAGATTTTGTAGGGTCCTTCCCAATTTGGATTTAGCTTTCCTGCGCCTGCTTCTTTCATTGACTGAAAGACTTTTTTAAGGACGAAGTCCCAAATCTTGAAGTACCTGAGATGAGCTTTACGGTTGTAATAACGCTCTGTGATTTGTTTTTGAGCTGCCATCTGTATTAGTGCTGCTTCTCTCCGTGGTTCGAGCAGGTCTAGGTTGGTCCTCAATTCGTCGTCTTTTTCTTCCTCCATGGCTGTTGTGAACCTTATGATTGGTTCGCCAATCTCCACAGGTATTAAGGCTTCTAAGCCATAGACAAGTGCGAACAGAGTTTCTCCCGTGGTTGTTTTTGAAGTTGTTTTTGATGCCCATAGTACCGCTGGTAACTCATCTGGCCAGTTTCCTTTGGCTTTATCCAGCCGCTTCTTTAGATTGTTGATGATGACCTTATTCGTAAGACTCATCTTGACCACTAGCCACAGGGTGGTATGGCGTTGAAGTGATCCGTTTGATTTGCCAGCTTTCGAAGAATTCTGTGATTTGCGAGCCTATGAATTGTGGGCCATTATCACACACGATCTCCTTAGGTATCCCAAAGCGGAATATTATGTTTCGCCATAAGAAGCTTTTAATTTTCTTTTCTCGCACTTGTTTGAACGTTTCTGCCTCTACCCATTTTGTAAAATAGTCGGTTAGCATCAGAAAAAACTGTACATGTCCTTTAGCTATGTGAAGAGGTCCTACTATGTCCATACCCCATTTCAGGAAAGGCCATGGGGATATTATTGGATGCAATCATTCCGCTGGTCAATGCATGTTATTGGAAAACCTTCGGCACCTGTCGTATTTGGATACGAAGTTCTCGGCCTGTTGTTCCATTTAGGCCAATATTATCCAGCTCTTATTAGGGTTTTCACTAAGGATCTCGCTCCTAAGTGATTTCCACAGCGTCCTTCGTGGACTTCTTTCATCACAAATTCCGTTTGGTTAGGTCTGAGGCATTATGCTAGGGGCCCCCTGAACATCTTGTAATATAATGAGTTGCGAATAAGGCAGTACCGTGCAGCTTTGCGGCGAAGTGCTTGAGTTGTTTTCTTGTCTTCAGGTACGGTGCCATTCTGCCAAAAATTTAGGATTTCGTTTCTCCAATCCCAGGTTAAATTATTGAAAGTTACCTCATTTATATCCTGGTCGATAGCTAAATGGAATAGAAACGATTGCATTGTCCTTGTTTGTTACTTCTGTGACTGCTGCGAGGTTAGATAATGCATCTACTTCAGCATCTTCCTCTCTAGGTACCTGTACTACCTTCCATGTTTTGAATTGTCTCACGAGCTCTCGTGCCTTTTCCAAAAATTGTAGCATCTGAGTTTCTCGAGCATTGTAAGTCCCCTGTATTTGATTTACTAACAGTTGGGAATCGCTTTTGATCATCATTTCTCGATTGAGAGCTCTCGTGAAAGTACTAATCCTGCAATAACAACTTCGTACTATGCCTCATTGTTAGTTATAGGATAACATTTGATAGCCTGTCGTGTCTTTTCACCTGTGGGTGATATTAAGACTATGCCTAAGCCGACATATTTTATATTGGAAGAACCATCGGTAAATAGGGTCCATAGACCTGAATTAACACTGTTGAACAATTGTAACTCTCTCTCCACTTCAGGGACAATGCTATTACTAAAGTCAACGACTAAATCAGCTAAGATCTGAGACTTGATTGCAGTCCTAGGCTGATATATTATTTCATGCTAACTTAATTCTATAGGCCACTTGGTTACTCTTCCTGATAGTTCTTGTTTATGCAATATGTTTCTCAATGGATACGAGGTCACAACTGTGATTGGATGACATTGGAAGTATGGCCTTAATTTTCTGGATGCCATGATTAGAGCTGAGACTAATTTTTCTAGATGTGGATATCTAGTTTCATCATTTAGTAATGTCTTGCTTACATAATAAATAGGAGATTGTTTACCTTTATTCTCACCAATACTGCGCTTACATCAATTTCCGAGACGGCAAGGTAGACGTACAGCCCCTCCCTTTCCTTTGGCTTTGGCAACAACGAAGGTTTTGATATATAAGACTTTAGGTCTTTGAGATCCTGTTGGCATTCTTCAGTCCATTCGAACCTATTTTGCTTTTTGATAACTGCAAAGAATTTAAAACTTTTCTCGGAAGATTTGGAAATAAATCTTCCTAAGGCTGCAATTCTTCACGTTAGTCTTTGAACTTCTTTTTTGTTTATAAGTACATCAGGTGTTTCTTCTATAGCTTTAATTTGATCAGGATTTACCTCCATTCCCCTATTTGATATAAGGAAACCTAGAATTTACCTGATTCTAGTCCAAAAGCGCATTTTTCTAGATTCATCTTCATATTGTACCTGCGTAAAATGTCAAAGGTAATAGAGAGGTGACGGAAATGGTCTTCCGCCCGTGTTGATTTTAACAGCATGTTATCGATGTAAACTTCCATCGTTTTCCCCAGATATTCCTGGAGCATCTTGGTCACTAGCCTCTGATAGGTGGCTCCAGCGTTTTTCAAGACAAAAGGCATGACTTTATAACAATAAGTCCCTCTGTTTGTAATAAAGGAGGTCTTTTCCTCATCACAGGGATCCATTTTAATCTGATTATAACCAGAATACGAGTCTAGGAAGCTTAACAATTCATGACCTGCGGTGGCATTAATGATTTGATCTATATGTGGGTAATGGGAATGAATCTTTGGGGTATGCTTTATTTAAGTCAGTATAATCTACGCATACTCTCCATTTTCCATTCTTTTTAGGTACTACCACAGTGTTAGCTACCTAGTTAGGGTATGTTACCTCTCGTATCGAACCAATCTTCAAGAGTTTCTGTACCTCTGACAGAGGAACACACCACGTCGACAGAGGATTCTACTTAGTTTTTCTTCTCTTCTCTTCTTT
>ML405150.1:36892-53272 GCA_005239525.1 Nicotiana knightiana | reverse complement strand
ATATATATATATATATATATATATATAGCGGGAACTTTAGAAGAACATTATCAGGATAAATTTACAAACTGTTTGAACCACGTCTCAAAACTCGTATATACAGCATCATGGCCAAATTGACCAACCAAGTGACTGTGACACATCAAATATTTTTAGTAGTTGCATCAATATGTAATCACAATAAATTTTACATTTTGATAACTAATAAATCAATACTTACTTAAGAAATGGTACAACTTGGGACAATTTAGCAACCCATGAATTGTAGCTTACTTGTACTCCATATCACTCAAACTTCTCTATCTAACATCCTTAAAACATCGGCTGGTTGATTGAATATGGAAATTGGTGGATATAATGGATCAATCACACAATCGACAATGTGCCTATTGGGCCTATTCCTAGAACATGGCACGTTACTCTCAAAATAGTAAAAACAAAAATGTGCAGTTTCCTTTGCAAGATAGGCTTCACATATAGATCCTTCAACCATATTCCTCTGCTTAACAAATTATTTGCATTTTCCAATTGTCACGACCCGTTTTGCCCTTCGAAAGGTATCGTGACGGCACCTAGTCTATACGACTAGGTAAGCCTAAAATTTACGGAAAATAATAGAATCAATAAAATAAAGACAGAAAGAACTCGAGAAGATATAACATAACTGCTCAGCGTGTACACTTTCACTTCCCAAAACCCGGAATGTCACGGTAGTTACAAGCTCTGTACTAAATGTAGCTCTATACAATGAAATAGTGGGAAAATGCATAAGTCCTCTATGATACTAGAGTAGAAGGGGACTCGTGGGATTCTGCGGACGCAGAAAAATTACCTCGCGGCCTCCTGGCAGCTGCTAGAACGACTCCTAGCCACGATACTGGGTGTTGGTACCTGGATCTGCACATGGGGAAAACATGTGCATAAAAGGGCGTGAGTAATCCACATTCGGTACTCCGTAAGTGCCAAGCCTAACCCCAGCCAAGAAGTGACGAGGTCAGGTTGAGGCTCTACTGAGTTTTTTTAAAACAAGTCAATATAAATATAAAATAGTGAAACATAGATGAGCAATGATAAACATGATTAATGGAAACTAGGAGAGTTTATAACAACAGAGAGCTCTTGGCTCAGCACAACATATATCTCAACAGTAAATGTGCAATGCAGTACAAGGGGAAAGCTCCCGGATCTCGGTCTGTAGTCCCAATTTAAATATGCTATGCAGTACAGGGGAAAGCTCTCAGATCTCTGTCGTAGTCCCAATTTAAATATGCATTTCAGTACAGGGGGAAAGCTCCCGGATCTCGGTCCGTAGTCCCAATTTAAATATGAAATGCAGTACAGGGAGAAAGCTCCCAGATCTCGGTCCGTAGTCCCAATTTAAATACGCAAAGCAGAAGTATGTCAAATACAGATTAATTAAACTGTCCAGGAAAACAACATGCAAGAATAGAGTAAAGCTACCTAAGCATGGTACGACTAGTAGCAAATAAGAGGAAATCAAGTAAGAACAGGTAGGCATGCTTACTCTTAAGCTATCCACTCAGTTAAGACAGGAAACAGTAATATGTGAATGAAAATGAGCGATTTCATGGAAGTAAAAATAGGATTTTAGCAATAATGACCCGTGTACGCACTCGTCACCTCACGTACACGGTGTCCACGTAACAAAATCAGTATAAAAATGCCTAAGGGGAAGTCCCCAACACAGAATTAGGAAAGCCACTTACCTTGACTGCGCTAATCAACTCAATACCATGCTCTTGCCACGAGTATCCAACTCTTGGTGGCCCAAATCTAGTCAAATCAATTGCATAATGTAAATATCACTTCAAGGGAACAAAATAGCTAATTATTTCTAAGTTAATACGCGAAATTAGGAAATTCGCTAAAAAAGTCCCTCGAGCCCACGTCCCGGAATCAGGAAAAAATCACATTTTCCAAACCCCCATTCACTCACGAGTCTAACCATATAATAATCTCCCAAATCTGAGGTCAAACACCTAATCAAAGCTCAACAATTTGGTCTATGAAGTTCATCCCATTTTCCCCATTTTCTACCCACAAATTTCGAAATTAAAGGTTGAATTTAAGATTGGAATCATGGAATTTGATCTACAAAGGATGGAAATCACTTACCCAAATTACCCAGGTGCAAAAGTCTTCACAAATCGCCCTTCCCGAGCTCCAAAATTCGAAAATGGTGAAAATAGGCTTAAACCCTCGAAATGGGTTTAATATTCTGCCCAGGCCTAAATTGTGATGTGCGATCGTGATCATAGAGATGCGATCGCATAGGCTAAGCCACACCCTTCTAATCTAGACCACAGTGCGGTCGCACACATCCAGCTGTGTTCGCATAGCTTTCCTGGACTAGACCCTATGCATCCGCATCTAGGCCCACGCGAACGCACTGAGTAAGGCTCCCCCTGCCCGGCCCACTGACCTTATGCGGTCGCGTCTCCCCTGCTGCGATCGCACTGACCAAAATAACGGGGTCCAAATTTGTTCTACACGATCACGGCCCACAACACGCGATCGCACTGAGTATTTACCTGCTGCTCTAAAAACCAGCAAAACAGCTGAAGACTAAACCAAAAATATACCCGTTGAACACCCGAAACATACTCGAGGCCCCCGAGACCTCAACCAAAACTACCAACCAACTCCAATACCCCATTCAAACTTGGTCGAGCCTTAAAAACACATCCCATAACATCAAAATCATCAAATATGCATAGATTCAAGCCTAAGAACTTAGGAAATTTCTAGAATTCACATCTGATGCCGAAACACGTCTAAACTTATCCGAATGACCTCAAATTTTGCACACAGGTCATAAATGACATTACGGACCTGTTATCGCTTTTGGAATTCCATTCCGAGTCCGCTATCAAAATCTCACCTATCAACCAAAATCGCCGAAATTCTAACTTTCGCCAATTCAAGCCTAAATTCACAACCGACCTCGAAAACACATTCCGAACATGCTCCCAACCCCGAAATCACCCAACGGAGCTAACGGAGTCGATATAATTCCATTCCGGGTCCGTCTTCACATAGCTCTAGCTACAGCCAGATTTCTAAAGCTAAATTCCATATTTATGGACTATGTGTCCAAAATCACTTGGGATTTCATCACTCAACGCTCCGACAAGTTCCAATAATATAAATAGACATAGGAGAAGCGGTTATTAGGGAATTGGGGCGCTAACTCTCAAAACGACTGACCGGGTCGTTACACCAATTGTCCTACATAATGTCATGTTAACCAAGAACATTCAAATAAAATAGAATATTACATCAAACTTATAATATTACCTCTCAAAGGGATACATCCATCTGCATTGAACAGTCCCTCCAAGTCGTGCCTCGTGTACAAGGTGGATTGGAAGGTGTTCCATCACATCAAGAAACCACATGGAAATATTTTTCCATATTACTAGAAGTTACATGAATGTTCCGATCCATACGAAGTAGGTTTTCTCCTCTTAAGGTGGTAGAACACAAGTCTTTGAAAAATAAACTAATCTCTATGATGGATTTCCAGATTCATTCAGGCAAACCACAAAATGCAATAGGACTAAGGTCTCCATGAAAACATAACAGTCATGACTTTTCAAATGGCTCAACTTCCCTACCTCCATATCTACTTTTTCCCCAGATTCGACGCATAACCCTCAGGCATCTTCAATTTCATGGCCTAATCACAAATTTATCGTCTTTCCTCCAAAGTGAATGTGTAACTTGCTTTGGGCTTGAACACCTTACCATTTTTTGTTGTCTGCAAGTATAATTCAGGTCGCCTGCAATATTCTTGTAAGTCCATTTTAGCCTTCGGGTAATCATTTGTCTTTCCTTTAACATCCATCATTGTGTTGAACAAATTGTCAAAACAATTCTTCTCAATAGACGGTGGAGCTTCAGTAACTTTACTGAAGTTCTGGACCCTCTCCCAAATTTCCTCACCTAAAAGTATCGAAGGTGGGAAATCATATTCACTTTATTCTTTTTGAATGTATTTTTCATCCTTCTAAACTCATGATTATCAGGCAAGAACTGATGGTGACAATTAAACCATGATTTCTTTCGGCCATGTTTCAAAGTGAACGCTTTACCATTTTCCATGCAGTAAGGACAAGCTAGCTTCCCAGCAGTCATCCACCCATACAACATTCCATACGCAATAAAATCATTAATAGTCCACATTAAATCAGCACGCAATTTGAAATTCTGCTTGGTTGATATGTCATATGTTTCAACACCATCATACCACAATTGTTTTAGCTCATCAATCAAAGGTTGCAAATATACATCAATCAAACTTTCGGATTACGTGGACCTGGGATAATACAATTTAAAAATATATATGGACTAGTCATACACAACTCAGGTGGCAGATTATAAGGTGTAAGAAAGGTATGCCAACATGAATGCGGTGTCGCAGATATAGAAAAAGGCATGAAGTTATCCGCACACAAACCTAACCGAATGCTCCTTAGTTCACTAGCATAATCTGGATATGTCCTATCAAAGTGCTCCCAAGCTTCTCCATCTGAAGGATGACACATAACACCAGGTGGTCTTCTATTTTCAAAGTGCCATCTTATATGAGGAGCAGAAACTCATCGACGCATATAACCTCTTTAACCTAGGTATAAGAGGTAACTAATGCATCGCCTTCGCAACGGCCATATTCCCGATGGAAAGCCTCTTGAAACAAGGCTTTTCGCAGAATTTACAACTTTCTAAATTTGCATCATCTTTATAATATAACATGCAACCATTTTCACAACAATCAATTCTCATTGACGAAAGTCCTAACTTAGAAATCAATCTCTTTTCCTTATAGAAATCATCAGGTAAGTTAATATTTGGGTCAACTAGTTCACTCATAAGGTCAATGAAAGAGTCCATGGCCACTTGAGTAATATTCCAATCAGATTTGATACTTAGTAATTTAACTGCAACAGACAGCTCAGAGTTCCTTCACGTAGTGGACGACTAGCTTCCTCTAATTGTTCATAAAAACGTTTTGCATAATCATTAGGAGTTTGTTCAACATTTTCATTGGGCTCACCCCCGGAATGCATCCCAAAAGCATCCGCAACCATATCCTAAATTCTAGAATCATGATTTCTATTCTCCACCAACCTATTACTTTCACCAACAACCATGTTAAGAAATATTCCACGGCTAACATCTATCTCTCCATGATTAGTCCATACAAAGTAATTCTCTATAAACCCCTTCCTATAAAGATGAAGCTTAACTTCCTCCGGTTTTTTTAAACTTCATACAATCGCACTTGATACAAGCGCACCTAATTACTCCTTTAATTTGGTATGACGAAAGTGACATTGCATGTCTAATAAAGTCATCAACCCCTTATACAAAATCCTCCTGTAATCCCCGCCGACTAGGCTAATTCCTTTTGTACATCCAAGTACGATGTTCCATCTATGCAAATAAAAAAAATTAAGATATTTCCATAAGTATTACAACTACTTAATTTATTCTACAATTTTAAATTAATTAAATCATTTTTAGTTAATTAAGATAATTAATTTTTAATAATAACCAAAAGGTTCAACAATTATCCCTAAAAGTTCAATTCACATCCAAAAAGTTCAACCATTACCCCTAAAAGTTCAATTCATATCCTTAAAGTTAAGGCTGTAAAGTGAGCCGTTCCGGTCCGGCCCGGCCCAGGCCCGCGAGCCCATATGGGTAGTGGGCCTAAACGGACCTGCCTGTTTAAGCCCGGGACCAGTTGGTTCCAAGAGCCCATGTGGGCCGGTCCTCACACTTGAGCCCGCGATTCCGGGACCGGCTTCCTAAGTGGGCCAGTTCAACCGGGCCTAAACAGGCCCAACGACTAATTTTTTTTTAAAAAAAAAATTCCAACGGTTGGAAGATTTTAAATTATAGTCATTGGCCTGCAAAAATAGCCGTTTGGCACTTTGAAAAATAGTCATTTTACGCCCCAACTTTGTTTTAACCCCAAACTTTTTATAATTACACTTTTCCCCTATTCTCAACTATAAATACCGCCTCATTCTTTTATTTTTCTCACAAAATCATCAATCTCTCTCTAATTTTCTTCTATAATTGCTTACTTTATTGTTGCAATTTGTGAATAATTGTCAAGTTGGTGAATTGAAGTCTTCAAGTCTTCAACGATATATAATTTTTAACAAGTTGTTCGTCAATTCGGGAAAGTCGTTCAACTCTTAAGTTTTAATAGTATAGTTTTGTTTGTTTTACTTTGTATAATTATAATTAATATGGCATATTCTTTGAAAAATATGTTTGGTAAAAGTAAGGGAAATCCAAGATTGGTGAATCTAGTGGCCAAGTTGTTACTTCCACTTCCCCCGCCTCCTCGACCCAAACCTGTTACCCGTCCTACCCCATTATTCTTGATAGCGATAACACTTTATTACAATTTACTGATAGTCAATTTTACCATGATATTGCACTAGGTGAACAATTAAACCATGAATATATGAATGCTCTTATGGTAATCCAACTGTTGATAAAAATGATGATGAAAATATAGATTTTGATAAAACACAATCGGATGACGATACACCCACTAGTCTTGTTGTTGAAGCTAACCCAACTGATAATCCAAATGATTCCCTGTCTGACTCTCATGTTACTGCCCCTGCTTTTTCTAGACAACCTTCTAAAAAGAGCGAAACATCAATTGTTTGGGCATTTTTTATTCAACTAAGGGAAAAAAANGTTGGATTTTAAATTTGTTGGACAACGGGGGGTACGGAAAGTTTGACTAGACACATAAAGAAACACCCTAGAGATAAAGTCAAATTTCTTCAAATGAAAGCTGCGGCCGAGGGGACACGTGTACCTAGTCAGGTTGACCCTAGTACCGGGTCAAATCAATTTCAACCGGAAATTAACACTGTTATCGGTGATATTTTATATTACGATCCAAGAAAAGATCGTGAAGAATTAATTTTCTCCAACATATCATGATCAGTAATATTATCACCACATAATTTCAATTGGGAAATAATCCTGAACATAGCAGAATTATACTCACTGATAGATTTAAAAACTTGTAGCCTTAAATGAGTCCAGTCATAACGTGCCTGTGGAAGAACGACCATCTTCAGGTGGTCATATATATCTTTCAAATTATTCCACAGTATGACTGGATCTTTAACAGTGAGATATTCATTTTCAAGCCTTCATCAAGGTGATGGCGTAGGAATATCATGGCTTTGGCACGGTCTTGATTGATGTTTGATTATTGTCCTTGATGGTGTCTGCCAGACCCATCGCATCAAGATGAATTTCAGCATCAAGCACCCAAAACATGTAGCTTTTGCCCGATATATCCAGGCTACAAATTCAAGTTTAGAAAGATTTGACATAATTTAGAAAAAGAAAGTTCATACCTTTGATAATTTCAAAGTATTTGCTCGAGATGGCAGAGTCTCGTGCTGATAACGTGTTATAAAATAACGATTGTAAAGTAAATAAACCAAAGATAAGTATATATATAGAGAGTGATATATTATTCAACTTTCAAACTGATGTACATATGAACTTAAATGTCCTCTATTTATAGAAGAAAGAAAGCTGCTGTGTAAGCTGCTATTGCAAGCTGTTGTGTAAGCTGCTACTGTACCAGATGTAGATAATCTTCTACCGAGGGTAATGTTTATCCATAACAGAGTACAAAAATGATAAGCTTCTTCAGGAGGCTTATTTCCAATAGAGTACTAAATAGATAAACATATTTACAGTAGTATCCCATATAGATAAGCTTCTTCAGGAAACATATTTACAACGGAGTACTAAATGAACATCCATTATATAATATATATTTATAACAGATATGGCATTTTCGATTCCTTTCCTTAGTTATCGATAAATTCTAATTTGGTCTTTGTAATACATAATTATATACAATTAACCTTCAATTTGTTAAAATGTGTATTTTTGTACCTTTGACACATTTAAATTACTTTTAGAAATATATTATTATTGCCCTAATATATGAAAAAACAGCACAATGTTAATATAAGTTGTCAAATGAAGTAATCGTATAAAATTTTTTGTTATTATGATTCAGAAGCAAAGGGATCCAAATTGCACTTATCATTTTGAGGGATTAAAAGTGCAAATTTTCTAATAGGGGAAACTGCAAGTACAAGGATAAGAGTGACGACAAAAGGGAAGTAAATACTTTGAATTTGAATTGCCGGAGAAGCGACGAAAGGGAGAAACAGAGTCATCTTTTGATTATAGTAGAGACCGGAAATGGTAAGAGGGGTGGGTTCGCAAAACCTGCCGGCGGACGTGACACAGCTGATCGATCAGTTAGAGCGCCACTGCTTAGCCCCTGATGGATCTCTCGTCTCCAAATCCGCTTACTTCGATCTCCAACTCGTATTTTTCTTCTCTCTCTCTCTCTAATGCTTCTTAAACCCCATTTGATTGTTAATGAAAAAAAAATTAAAATGCATATAGTATGAGATGTTTTTGTTTGAAAATGCAGGCGAGAGAAGAGATGTCAAAGGAGAGGCAGCGCTATTTGGAATCCTTAGTAGGGCTTCTATTTTGGAAATTGACATTTTTTTTTTTTGAATTGAGTTTAAGTTATAAACACCGTAAGAGCAAAGAATTTCTAACAGTATCAGTCAGGCTATAAAGATGACCAGATAGTGTAAAAGTTTCTTACATTGTTGGTGTATATAACTTAAACTCGAATTGAATTAATGTGTTTCCTGATTTGTCTAGTCTAATTGTTGTATATACCCTTTGTTTGGATAAACCTTGTAGGCAGTATATATTGAGGCGACCGCGATGGTAGAAGATTACCAGCAAGCCATTTCTGTGGCTAATCTCGGTGGTATTCGAGATGTACAGGGTTTATACTCTCAATTGGGCTTGAAAAACCCTCCTCAGGTTCCACTTTTCTACTTATTTGGCCTTTATTTATTGTGTCTCAGTTCATTTGGCTTTATGGATGCATTTTTACATGCTTAATTATCAGCTATGTGTAAACAGATCCTTTAGTTTGCCAGTCATAACAACCAGAACGGGTTAGCCTTCCTTTACGTGATGGGTGTGACTTGGGTATAAGTATTTCATGCGGACTCTTTAAAAAAGGGCAGACTGGTGCATTAAGCTCCCGCCATGTTTGGGGTTCGGGCAAGAGCCTGTGACATTTGGTCTTATGTACACAATGTTATCTTGCATTTATGCAAGAGGCTATCACAACAACTTGCCCCAAGCCCCCCCTTTATGCAGACTCTTAAAATACACAAAAATTTACCAAAAGCTTGCACGTACACTTACTCACACCCATATCGAGTATGTACCTGTCAACAAATCCAAAATTGATTACCAATAGATGAGAATGCTCAGAGCCCTCACAGCCCAGGCATAAAGGCGCAATTATCAGGGGCACGCTCTACCATTGAGCTAATAGCCCCTTTTTTCCGGATTCATTTTTTTTCCTTACGACACAATACTCAAATCTGGATTCGCTCAAATCTAGCTTCTTGTAATTATGATTCAAGTGAAGAAAAGTAAGCCTCTTTATTTTGGCCGTCACGCTTTGGACATCGTCACATAGATCGTTTAGGCCTCATGAAGATGGCTTTACTTCACTGGGAAGACGCGGTACTCATTAGCTAGCATCTGGGGGACCAACGATCCCTGCCATAGTCTATACTTGTCCCGAAAAGATAAATTTCAGGTGCTATGCTTTGTGCATTTTTCGGACCTGGTTATAGCCTTTTTTCTGCCAATTTCTTTGGGGAATAATTTTAGTTGAATCAATTAAAATTCTCTGGGTGATTTTGACTCTAGAATGACTTCAGGTTTATGAGGCTCTTGAGCATAGGATGGTTGTTGCGGAAGCAGCTCAGAGATTGAGGCTTCCACTTATCTCCAAAGACGGTGAGATTCACGAGGAGGAAATTGAAAAATGGAGTATACTGTCGAGATGTTCTATTGATAGCACAAGCACCAGCATCACATTAAGCTCGAGCTCAAACTCAACTTATCAAACCAATGCATCTGTAATTGGAGCTGTTCCTGCAGCAAGCAGTGCTCCCACTACCAGTACAACTGATGCAACAGAACCAGATGTTGGTGGAGTTCCCAATCGATTCCTTGGAGTTGCGCCTGCATATTTATGGCAAACTCAACTAATTCAGATGTCATCGGTGGTACAAAACCTATATAATTGACTTAGAAAACCTCATGGTCTTGTGGGGAACTTTTTTCTCTTCTTTATTAATGCTTCAATGTAGTGTTGTAGTTATTCACGGCTCTCTTACTTTATATGCTTATGTGTTAATTGCTTGTTATAAGTGAATCATCTATAAAAGGAATTACTATTCATCAGGTTATTTAAGTGTAGTTCTACACATCCATAGATGCTTATAAATCTGTCGCTTTAGGATGTGGCAGAATACCAGAGATTGCTTTCACGTGAGATTGGAAACCGGTTGGATGCTAAATGTGATAAGTTATCTAATGCAGTTGCTATTGATGACATTGGTACGTTTAAGTTGCTTATTTCTCTTCTTTTGTCTTCTCTTGGTCCTTCGCCTTTCTTTGTGTTTGTTGGTCGGCGGATTCTTGTCTGTTTTTCTTTTAAATAAACCCAGCATTGATGCATAGGACCTGGCGTCTACTTCAGTTTTATAATTAGCCTCTATGGGTGGATCATTATGTCAATGGCTATAATATATATTGTCAATTGCATTGCCCGAAATCTATCACTTTAATGTGTCAAATTGTGGTGCAAATAGGAAATATTTACTGATGAGATGCTTAAGTTCTGGATTTACTCATGTCAGTTTATTCTTCGGTGATTGGTTGAGTAGTTCTATTGCTATCTAAATCACAACGAACTCTTAGAATTTGTTATCATATCAAGATGTATGTTAAGAACATAACCTACCTTGGTTCTACAGATATATCTGCTGGCCATCAAAGTTCAGCTGCCCGGCTTCCAGAAAGGTCTCTCTCTCTCTCTCTCTCTCTACTAATCTTTTATGACTTATATAATCATTTATAGAACAGGTTGTGCATCTTTTTTGTAGTTTGTTAAGTTGAATGAAGTATTCCTCTTTGATGCTAATCTGACATTATCATGTCTCTATTACCATTCTATTTCCATGGAAAAATAGAATCTATTTTGGATATACGATAAAAAGAATATCATTTGGCAGAAAGATAATTTACATTCTGAATGATGGTTTGGCTTGTCATATTGTACATTATTCAATAATCTTGTATTACAATTCACCCCAAGGGGCAGACCTAGTGTCGAAGAGTTGGATTAATAGCTATAGGAACCAAAGTTCGAATCGAGCAGAGAAGGCTCAAGGTGAACTGCCCTTCCCATCTGTCTAATTGTTGGTGGGTAGAGTTAACATGTACCTATGCTGGGAGGTAATAGGTATCCGGTGGATTCTTTGGCGTAGGCACAAGTTGGCCTGGACGCCATGTGATAAAAATGATATTTAAAATAATGATCATATAATACTATTCTTGATTGCTTTTTAGATTTAGGTGTGGGAGCTTCTAATCTATGATGTAACAGGGTAAAGTTGATCATTGAGGAGATTGAAAGAGAAGAAACAGCATGGCGTGAGGATTTATATTCATCTAACAGAAAATTTGCAGAATACTATAATGTAAGAATGCTGTTCTGCATCATTGATGACTACCTATCTCGTCTTGTCAGCCTTTTCATTCTATGTTGCACTTCCACAGATCCTAAAGGCTAATATGTTACTTGAGAAAATATTTGACTTTATATGTTTGCCTGTCTAAGGTTTTGGAGCAGATCCTTGGTGTACTAATTAAGCTTGTCAAAGATATAAAGTTGGACCATCAACATAAATATGTAAGTTAACCATTCTGCTCTTGTTTCTTTTGTTCATATTAACCATACTCTGGTTCTTCCAAAGAATTATGGTGCCTGATACATCATAGTTTTGGATATGCTGTGGGCACTGGTGATGGTCTTTTGCTCTTTAGAATAGATTTTATTTCTGATTATAGTTTGTAATGATCCATTAATAGGATGAACTGCAAAAGACATGGCTGTGCAAAAGATGTGAGACAATGAGGGCAAAATTAAGGTACGATTTACCTTATTCTTGTTTCTGGTTCGTTATTCTAACTATTGACTTATTTTTGTGGCTTGGGAGGAATTGGAGATTCAAATTCCCTCTTCCATTCATTCGTGCATCATATGGCTACTGATTTTAAGAAGGGTTCTCTTTCTCATCTTGGATTAATTGTGGGATTGGGTGAAAAGCTCAGTTCAACAATTGCTTCAGGTCTTAGAATGATGACCCTATGTCAATTGCCTGTGGCACTTCATTGTTTATCATTCCTATGAGGGTTTGAATTTCATCCACTTAACTCCAAGTCTGTGATAGCTACTCATTAGGTGCAATGATCCATTCAAACTAGTATGCTCAATTGGTTTTCTTTTACCTCCAAAACAATTAAATTTCTTGAGAAATCTCAAAATTGTAATGCATTACTTCCGATGAGTATTTTTTTCTTTTCAATTTGAACATCCCAGAAGCTTGTTTAGCATAATAGTGTTGTCATCAACTTCAATAGATCTTCTTACATCGTGTTATTCTCATACTAAAGAGCAAAGTTCTCTTGCTTTGAGACATATGCCTTTGAAATACTAATATTATGGTCGTCAAGTTATAGCTTCTCAGACTCTCTATCATTCACCAGAGTTTCTGGAACATAGTCTCCTACTTCCGACTTATGCCTCCTGATGGTTGAATTTTCAGGAGAGATTCACTTAGTAATGTTTTAAGTTCTATGAGCTTAGTTGAACGTGAAAACCCCAGAAATTAACTAGCATAATACTGTTGTAATTAAGTTAAAAACTAGCATTTATATCCTATTACTCTTTTATAAAAGCACACAATGTCTTGCTTTGATATTTATGTCTTTGAAATACTAGTGTTATTGCAATCAAGTTCAACAGCTTCTAACACTTCCTATTGTTCACCAGAGTTCTGGAACATATTCTCCTACTTGAGACGTATACCCCGGAAACTATCCCTGCACTTCACAAAATAAGGTAAAGAAATATGAATTTAGAAATCTTTATTAGATTTTCGATGCCGAAGAAAGTATACTCAGTTTAACATCATCCCAGGAAGTATTTGATTGAAGCAACAGAGGAAGCATCGCTTGCATATGAGAAAGCGGTACACTTTCTTATACTATTTTAATGTTTTTCTTTTCAGTTTGGTAGATCATCTTCATATTTACTACTTTTCCATGATTTGCTTACGCTTGTTCCCTGGACTACCCCCTCATCTGGAAAATCATGGAAATTTGAACATTCAAAGATTGTAGCACTACTGTTATCCGGTAGGGCCAGCCAATACTAAATGCAATTGAAGATGGCAGTGACATGTTTTGTCTTTCCAAAAAATGCCTCAATTAAGATTGTTCGTGGGCAGTGCTCATTTCCATTTTCCATGTAAATTATGTCATTAATAGTGAAGGAACGTGAGGATGAAAAAAGTGATTGCTTAGGAAATTGAAGACAATTAACTTGGACTTCACTGGATGAGGAGCTCTTTCCTGTATATTTTCGCTTGTCTTTTGTTTGTCCTCACTATTTCTTTTGACAAAAGTAGCTGAATACTTGAGCGGATGCCATCACTATATGTCTCTATTTGGCAGGTTTGGTGTTGAATGATGAATTACACTTTTGGCTTGAAATTAGTTTTCACTTATATTGCCTGGATCCTCCAAAATGGGAATCTGTGTTTGGATCCTTAAAAATGCATAGCTTTTGGATAATATGACACATACCCATCGGCATTTTTGGAGGATCCGAACAATATAGGTTTTCACTAATCCATTTTTCTGATATTTGGGGGTTGTGGGGCATGGCTTTTTCTCGTAAACATCAATTTTTCTATTTCTCTTCTTTTAGGCATATTGTTACTCTGTTACTTGTATGCTAAACTGTAGGTTAAATAAAAGAAAAGAGTTCATCTGTGACATGAGAAGGGTTTGCCGCCATGTGACCAGGAGATCACGAGTTCGAGCCGTGGAAACAGCCTCTTGCAGAAATGCAGGGTAAGGCTGCGTACAATAGACCCTTGTGGTCCGGCCTTTCCCTCGACTCCGCGCATAACGGGAGCTTAGTGCACCGGGCTGCCCTTTTGCCTTCATCTTTGGCATGAAATTAAACTATGTTGATTCATAAGATAGTAGAATATCTAGCTCCGTGTCGTGCTTGGTACCACAAGATTGACATATATATTTATCTGTGAAATATGTTAGGCTGCCCGCCTCCGTGAGTATCAAGGGGTTGATCCTCATTTTGACGAAATTGCTAGGCAGTACCATGACATTGTAAAGGTAAAAGAAAAGTTCCTGCGAGTTTTCTTAATTATTATTATAGTTCTTTACTTTTGTTTTTTGGAGATAAAAGCTAACTTCCACTCATATCCATGCAGAAATTGGAGAGCATGCAGTGGACCATCAACCAAGTTGAAATGGACTTGAATCCTTTGCCCGCTCACCCCAGTGCCTAAAGCATCTCTCTCTCTCTCTCAGATGAGTTCTCTGTACAAGGTTCTTGAAATATCTCTAGTGTATTTTTATAGGAGCATATAAAATTGCTGATTCTCGTATTTGCATTTATCAACTCTTGATTATCAACATATATGATGTTCAATATTTTCCAATTCCTGGCCCGTTAAAAATTTCATCTATCTGCCACTGCAAAGAACCTAATTAGGAAGAGGTTTTCGTCATTGCAATCTTTTGAGCGGACTATCAATAGTTTTCTGGGTTTTTAGTTCCATCCCTCAAGTATGAACTTGCAAAAGGTGTACACTTTACACGTTGCTGAAGGAGCAAGTACAGCAGCAGACCAAAATAACGAATTTATTTGATATGAAGTTAAATGTTATGACATTTTTAATGTAACAAGTTTTAAAAGTCATATAGTCATACAAATGATATGGCATCTTTAAGACCACAAGTTCCAAAAAATTTCTTTTAACTGCGTGAGTATATATTTGGTTCAATCCCTGAAGTTTGAACTTAGTACAGGAGTGAACATTTTACTCAGTCCTGAACTATAAATCACAGCCAGCGGCATTTGAATTAAAAAATGAGTGTGAGTTTTTAGTTTTTTCAAAACAAAACTAAAAACCAAAACTGAAATTCACATTAATTTAGTAAGAGTTTCAGCTTTATTTCACTGCGGTTGCCAATTTGACACGAAGATACTATCGTTTCTGTCTAAGCCATTGTCTTCATGTTGAAAGTTATAAAATTTCTCTACCTTATCTACAAATAAATTAAAAGATATAGTATTTGATGGCATCTTTTAATTAACAATCGAAGACTTGTCGAAGTTAAATTAAGATATGACTACTAATACAAAAAATGATTTTCAGAGGCAGAGGTTCCCTTTAACTGAAATATAGTGTAGGCAGTAGGAGTTGATATAATTGGAATGGAAGGAAAACCATAACATCCTCATTTGACTATGTATCTGCTCATAGTGTTTATTCCAAAAAGAAAAAGAGAAATTGTTTTTGCTTGGGAAGCAAGTAATGAAGCTATGAAAATCACCGTACGTGTAGACAAACCATATCAGAGTATATGTGTAGTCTTGTTCCTATAAATACGAGCCTTCCTCTCTAATAGTCAAGCATATTATATCGAGTTGCATTCATCAATCTTCATTGATTAGCATCCCAAGTTTCATACATCAGTTTCAAGGTCTTCTCAAAGCTCCTAATCCAGAAACGAACTACATGGTCGACGTCGACGTGGATAAAATGTAATTAAGCGGCCGTGGAGCCAAAGATTATGTACATACATCAAAGGAATGGTCAATGAAAACAAAGATTGACAACAATTGAGGGGCTGAGGTTGGAGATTCTGAAAGGAGTTGGGAACCAAAATGTGGTTTCTTTGGACTCAAACAACAATAATGTGTGAAAAGAAAAAAATGGATACCATAATATATATAGCGTCCTAGTTAATCGCGCTATACCTTGACGGCCGTTTGGCCTTTAACGTATAGCGAGGTCAACTAAGGCGTTATATATATTATGTGGGCCCACCAATAATTCTTCTGGGTTTAACTGACATATATCAATAATTCAACTGGGTATAACGCACATATATAAGGCTCTATACCTCAAATAATTGTATATCCAGACTGATTTTTGTATCATTTAAAGAGGTTCAGGATCTTGTAAAAATCCATTAATATTTTCAAGTCTTATGAAATATTTTTTCGTTAAGTTGTTTTGTATTTTGTCATAATACCTGAAGAGCGAAGAATTAAGGTTCCATGATATT
>ML405150.1:0-28636 GCA_005239525.1 Nicotiana knightiana | reverse complement strand
GGGAGGATCAACAGGTTATGCCGTTGTCAAGAAAAGAGATCACCAGGTTATGCTGGTGTCTGGAAAGGTCAACAGGTTATACTGTTGCCGGAAAAAGGAGATTACTGGGTTATGCTAGTGTCTGGAAATGATCAACGGGTTATGCCATTGTCAGGAAAAGAAGAGATCACCAGGTTATGCTAGTGTCTGGAAATGATCAACGGGTTATGCCATTGTCAGGAAAAGAAGAGATCACCAGGTTATGCTAGTGTCTGGAAAGGTCAACAGGTTATGCTGTTGTCTGGGGAAAAGAGATCACTGGGATATGCCAGTGTCTGGAGAAGAAAAGATCACCAGGTTATGCTGGTGTCTAGAAAGGTCAACAGGTTATGCTGTTGCCTGGGGGGGGGGATCACTAGGTTATGCCAGTGTCTGGAGATGATCAACAGGTTATGCTGTTGTTAAGAAAAGGAAATATCACCAGGTTATGCTGGTGTCTGGGAAGGTTAACAGGTTATGTTGGTGCCTAGAAGAAGAGATCACTGGGTTATGCCAGTGTCTGGAAAAGAAAATATCACCAGGTTATGCTAGTTTCTGGAAAGGTCAATATATTATGCAGTTGCCTGAAAAAGAGATCACTGGGTTATGCCAGTGTCTGGAAATGATCAACAGGTTATGCTGTTGTCAGGAAAAGAAAAGATCACCAGGTTATGACGGTGTCTGGAAAGGTCAACAGGTTATGCTGTTGCCTGAAAAAGAGATCACTGGGTTATGCCAGTATCTGGAAATGATCAACAGGTTATGCTTTTGTTAGGAAAACAAGATCACCAGGTTATGCTGGTGTCTGGAAAGGTCAACAGGTTATGCTGTTGCCTGAAAAAGAGATCACTGGGTTATGCCAGTATCTGGAAATGATCAACAGGTTATGCTTTTGTTAGGAAAACAAGATCACCAGGTTATGCTGGTGTCTGGAAAGGTCAACAGGTTATGCTGTTGCCTGAAAAAGAGATCACTGGGTTATGCCAGTGTCTAGAAATGATCAACAGGCTATGTTGTTGTCAGGAAAAAAAGATCACCAGGTTATTCTGGTGTCTGGAAAGGTCATCATGTTATGATGTTGCCTGAAAAAGAGATCACTGGGTTATACCAGTGTCTGGAAATGATCAACAGGTTATGCTGTTGTCAGGAAAAAAAAAGCAAAAAAGATCACCAGGTTATGTTGGTGTTTGGAAAGGTCAACAAGTTATGCTGTTGCCTGAAAAAGAGATCACTGGGTTATGCCAATGTCTGGAAATGATCAACAGGTTATGCTGTTGTCAGGAAAGAAAAGATCACCAGGTTATGCTGGTGTCTGCTAGGGAGTGGGATCCTATGTTGGCATCAACTAAGGAATGGAATGTCCTTGGTTGGAAAAGGTTTGGCTAGGGATTGGGGACCCTATGCTACTTTAAGTTTGAATCATTTTCAACTTTATTTCTTCTTTTTTTTTCTTTCTCTTTTTTTTTTATTTTTTTTATTTTCAGAGAATGAGTGAATGCGGGAAAGATTTTTTTTTAGGAAACTTCCCTTTTTGGAGTCAATGCTGCAGAGCTCCTTCTAGCCCTTGCGCGATTTCTTTTGGTTGCACCTGCTTTTTGCACGACTGCTTTCGAGTTGCACATGTTTTCTATTTTCAAATTAAGAACCATTTATTAGTTTGAAATGATGGTTGGTTTTGCGGCCTTGATTATATCAACTGCTTCATCTCGGCCCCTTTGACGAAGATCTCAACCGCTTGCTTGCTTGCTGGGGATTGGGTTTCATTTATAAACCCTGGGACCCTGACTTTCCATATTTTCCCATGGCGATCGGTCACGTGGGACCCAACATTTCGACTTTATTTTGCTTTTGTAGGCCTTTCATTTGCCTTTTCTTTTTGGGGTTTTCGGAGATTCGGTAAGATTCAGGCTCCTTGGGTTTGCTGCAACGGCTAGTCGCATGGGACTTAACCTTTCCAACTTTATTTTTTTGCCTTCATCGACCTTTCATTTAAACTTCAAAGCATTTGGAGTACTTCGGCTTTTCAACTTTTGCCGAGATAGCTAGCCACGTGGGACTCAACCTTTCAACTTCATTTGCCCTTATAGGCACTTCAATTCGATTTTCTCCTTTCAAGGGTTATGAGTTTGAAGCATCGGTCGCTAAGGCCAGTCGGGATCGACTTGATGCCCCTGACGAGGCTGGGTAACTTTTGCATATTAGCCCGTGTCAAATGAGATCCTGTAAATAAGTTTTGCCATCCTTTATTTGCCTTAGTTTCGGAAAAAGAGTTAGACCGAAAGGGATTTGAAAGGGAACAAATGACAGAATGGACAATGAATTTAAGCAAAAAAGTATCCCTTTTGGGGGAAAGGAAAGAAGGACTTATCTGGAGTGCATGCGGACTTCAATGATCATGACATGCCTTTTGGACTGGATGCCTGATCCGTGTAAACCGTCCGACTCTCAGAAATTCATCACAACTATTACCCCGAGATCGAGAAACCTTGCCCCGGACTGCGTCCATATCAGTGATCCATTATCCTTTTCGATTAGTGGCGCCCTTTTCGGGTTTTCACTGACTAACCTCTCTCATTTCTCTTCTTACCGTCGTCTTGTAGTGCTCTTTGCGAGTTTTCACTAACAAGACTCTCTCATTTCAATTTCTCTGCTCACCGTTTCCTTACAATGCCCGTGTGGGTTTTCACCGATAAGACTCTCTCATTTTTAATTTCTCTCATTGCTTGTATCAGTTTCAAACATTTTCATCCTCCAACTTTAGACATCTTTGGCCGATCGATCGAAAGGACTTGAACAGGGTTTTGGGTAAAGAGAATTTGGATTGAGCTACAACTTTGGATCTTTTTAGGTGAAAAATAACATTCGCCCCAGCTTAAACTCTTGGGGAAATGTGAAGTTTTATTTTGGTGTGACTGAGCCTAGAGAGAGGCTGCCTACGTATCTTTTCGGAATCAAGTCGAACGTAGTTCAGGGCAATATTTTTGTTTTGGTTTTTGTTTTGATGATTTTTTTTAAAGAATAATAACACTTTTAGGTTCCCAAAGAGGTTAATCAAAGAAAAGTAACCAGCTCAAAAGGGTTTACAAAAGTTGATAGTGTTTGGGGTAGTGTGAATGGAAGCCTTTGTCATTTCGCTCGGGAGAACCAACATCACGAAAAGGTCAAACATAGTACCTTTTGGCTTCGTCTGCATTGACAACCGTTTCGGGGTCGTTTCCTTCGATGTCCCCTAACTACAATGCTACTTTTGGTAGTAGTTTCCTTATAATGTATGGACCTTTCCAATTTGGGGCGAATTTTCCTTTCGCCTCTTCATAGTGTGGGAGGATACGTCTCAGGACGAGTTTCCCTACTTCAAAATTCCTAGGTCGCACTTTCTTGTTATAAGCGTGGGCCATTCTTTGTTGGTACAACTGCCCGTGACAAACTGCTGCCATTATTTTCTCATCAATCAGAGTTAACTGTTCCAGCCGGGTTTTGACCCAATCATCATCTTCAATTTCAGCTTCGACAATGATCCGAAGGGAGGGAATTTCAACTTCTGCAGGTATTACGACTTTAGTGCCGTAAACCAATAGATAAGGTGTAGCTCCAACCGATGTGCGCACGGTTGTGCGATATCCCAATAATGCAAAAGACAATTTCTCGTGCCATTGTCTAGAACTTTGAATCATTTTTCTGAGGATTTTCTTGATGTGTTTATTTGCTGCTTCAACGGCGGCATTGGCTTTGGGCCGGTAAGGGGTGGAGTTACGGTGTGTGATTTGAAATTGTTCACATACCTCCCTCATCAAACGGATATTGAGATTTGCAGCATTATCAATGATGATGGTCTTCGGAATGCCAAATCCATAGATAATGTTGGAATGCACAAAATCCACCACTGCTTTCTTAGTGACGGCTTTGAACGTGATTGCCTGGACCCATTTTGTGAAATAGTCGATAGCAACTAAGATAAATCCGTGCCCATTCGAGGCTCTCGGCTCGATCGACCCAATGACATCCATTCCCCAAGCAATGAATGGCCATGGTGCTGACATGGGGTGTAACTCTGAAGGCGGTGCATGGATCAAGTCGCCGTGTATTTGGCACTGATGGAACTTCCAGACAAAGCTGAAACAATCTTTCTCCATAGTCATCCAGTAATATCCAGCCCACAGGATTTTCTTGGCGAGGACATATCCGTTTATATGGGGACCGCATACTCCTGAGTTTACCTTATTCATAATCTTTTCGTCTTCTTTGGCATTCACATACCTTAATAGATTGAAATCGGGGGTCCTTTTATATAGCACTTCCCCACTTAGGAAGAAACTGCTGGCGAGCCTTCTGATGGTTCTCCTTTGGTCTCCGTTGGCCTGCTCCGGGTATTATTTTGTTTTCAAGAACCTTTTGATATCATGATACCATGGTTGGACATCGGGATCTATTTCGACCGTGTTACAATAACCATGTCTTTCCCGAATTTGGATCTCTAGCGGGTCAATATGGACATTGTCCGGATATGGTAGCATTGCAGCTAAGGTAGCTAGTGCATCAGCTAACTCGTTGTGGCATCGAGGAATTACCTAAATTCGACGGCTTTGAATCGTTTGCCAAGATCCTCTACATGTTGTCTATATGGAAGAAGCTTAACATCTCGAGTTTCCCACTCCCGCTGAGCTTGCTTGATGATCAAGTCGGAATCCCCCATGATCAATAACTCCTCTACATCCATGTCAATTGCCATGTTCATGCCCATTATGCAGGCTTCATATTCAGCAGTGTTGTTTGTATAGAAGAAACGGAGATGAGCGGTGGCTGGATAGTGTTGTCCCGTGGGCGAAATCAAAATTGCCCCGATCCCAACACCTTTTGCATTTACAGCTCCTTCAAAGAACATTTTCCAAGTGTTGGTGTTTTCTGGGATTACCTCGATTGAGTTTACTTCCTCGTCCGGGAAGTAAGTACTTAAAGGTTGATATTCGTCATCGACAGGATTTTCAGCCG
Organism: Nicotiana knightiana; assembly: GCA_005239525.1. Classification (NCBI taxonomy): domain Eukaryota; kingdom Viridiplantae; phylum Streptophyta; class Magnoliopsida; order Solanales; family Solanaceae; genus Nicotiana; species Nicotiana knightiana. Next base: position 23,629 of record ML405150.1, on the reverse strand, counting down.
GGTGATCCGCCAAGGCTTGAGCTTTCATCGCCGTACGGGTGACATAGACTATGTCGAACTCGGTGAGCAGGATTTTCCACTTTGCTCATCTCTCGGTGGGCATTGGCTTTTGGAATATGTACTTCAAAGGATCCAACCTGGTGATGAGGTAGGTGGTGTAAGCCAACAAGTAATGCCGGAGCTTCTGAGCAAACCAAGTCAAGGCGCAACAAGTTCTTTCCAACAAGGTGTACTTGGCTTCACAGCTTGTGAATTTTTTGCTCAGGTAGTATATAGCTTGTTACTTCTTCCCGGTCACATCATGTTGCCCGAGAACGCACCCAAAAGAATTTTCCAACACCGTCAAATACAAGAACAAATGTCTTCCAGGTTCGGGTGGGACCAACACTGGCGGATTCGACAGATACTAGTTGATTTTGTCGAAAGCTTCTTGGCACTCATTCGTCCATTTAATTGCTGCATATTTCTTCAACAGCTTGAATATAGGCTCATACGTGGAGGTTAACTGAGCAATGAACCTGCTGATGTAATTCAACCTACCCAGCAAACTAATGACTTCTTTCTTGGTTCTCGGATGGGGAAAATCCCGAATAGACTTTATCTTTGTCGAATCCAGTTCTATACCTCGTTGACTGACTATAAAACCCAAATATTTCCCAGACGGAACTCCGAAAGCACACTTGGCTGGATTTAATTTTAAGTCATACTTACACAGGCGTTCGAAGAATTTTCTCAGATGCTACACATGGTCGTCTTGCGTCCTAGATTTAATAATCACATCATCCACGTATACCTCAATCTCCTGGTGTTTAACCAAAGAATTAGACCCTTTGACTAAAGCTTATTTTTAAGATGAGTACGTGTTACTGATAATCAAGATAATGGAAAAAATGAATAATAGACAATATTACAGAAATAAATGATCGAAGTTGATTGTATTCGAGAATCAGATGCCTTTACAAGCTGTTTTCCCCTCCCTTATATAAGAGATTCTTATAACGTACGACTCCTGCTATGGTTACTCATTAATGACTAATTATGACATTAATGAGGTGTTACAAAGGATAACAGTAATAGGAGTTTAGTTACATAACATTCGAGTAATCAATTATGGGTCCTTGAATCTGCCCGTAGCTTTGTCTAGATTCATTCTGACCGTGCCTCTCTCCCGTTTTGATCAAGTTGAGTTTCCCGTGGCTGATAAGTTCGTGGGTTTACTGAACCGTGCCTCTTTGTACCGTACCTCTTCAAAGAATCACATCCAGCTGTCGCGTTTTCCTGTGTCCACGTGACTGGCTGAGTTGTCAAAAGCTGGCTTACGTGTGAAACTCTTTTTTACCAATACAGATAGTCCCCCCACTTACCATATATTTAACGATTAATATTTGGTAAGTGGATATTCATTTATGGCGGGAATATTTTGCCGCCGCTTTTCCTTGAATCATTGTACCCTTCTCTGCACCATAAGCGTCGTTTTTCACTTCCATTTAATGGTCATCCCACGTGTCCTTTTTGGATTGGTTCTGCATTTACTCAGCACCTTTTAGGGCTTTTTGCGGCTGTGCCAGTCTCGAAGTGACATCTTCAATTATGACTTTTCATCATTATTTTCCTTTTTCTTCATGTTTGACGGTTGTCTTCAAGTATAAATACATGTTTTCTTTTCTTTGCTTCCACGAAACACTTTTCTAACTTTGTCTTTTGTAAAGAACTTTCTTCTTTGCCTTTGTAAACATGTCTTCTTCAAACCAACCTCAAAGAGTAATAGATATTGAAAGTTTAGCGCCTTCTTCTGCTCCGACTAGGAGTCGGAGGGGTGGTAGACTTAGAAGTCTAGGATCCACTCCTTCGAGGGGCTCCTCTTCTTCTCAGATAGTTCCTCCTCCTTCCACTAGATCTCCAGTTTCTCCGAGATTTAGGGTTTCTCGGTCTTTGTCTAGAGGTAGAGGCGAACGCCTTCGTGAACCTGGAGTCGATGAAATTGTCCCTGCTGAGTTTGTTTTTGCTAGGGATAGTCAAGTTCTTGTAGATCAATCTTCTTCTCTTGATAGTGTAGAAAGATATCCAACCCTTATAACTGAGGGTCAGATTTCCCTTGTTCGAAGGGAGTGCTTCTGGAAATCTGACTTTCCTGTCTATATTCCGAATAGTAATCAAAGAATAACGTCTTACAAGATGGGGTATTCTTTTGTTTATACGTATCATTTCACTTTAGGGTTTAGACCCCTCATTGACCCAGTTTAATCGAGTTTTGCCGTTTTTTCAATATCTGCTTAGGACAGGTTGGCCCGCTTTTGTGGCGAGTTGTCGCATGTCTTAGGAGTTTGGCTTCTTTAGCCTCGTTTCCTTTTACCTTCAACCATCTTATTCACCTCTAGGGGTTGGTACCTCCGGTATGTTGCTGTACCCACTACTGGTTTAGTGGGTGAAGAAAATCTTCCCTTCCCTGAGAAGTGGAATCGCGCACGTGAGTATGCTTTAGCTCACATTTACTTTTTCTTGTTTTGACTTGAGATGTTTTATTTAACACCGTGTCTGTTTATTTGTCTTCTTTCAGCAATCAAGAATATTGTTGAGAATGTCTTCGGTATTCGTGATTGGGTAGAAAAATTGTTATCTGTTGCTCCTTCAGAAGAAAGATCTTGGAAGTACCTCGCTGGGAGGTATGGTTGGCAAGTAAAGACCCACGGTAAGTGAAGTTTTTGTTCTTGCTTCTTTCCTTGCTCGAGTCTTTTTTCTTTTGTCGTTTAACTTTTTTCTTTTTTTAGTAGGATTCTCTGCTCGTGGGGTGTCTGCTTCCTCTATCCCAAAAATGTCCTTGGCTCAAGCCCAGGAAATCATTGTTGGTTCATCTTCCTCGAAGAGGAAGATTAGTGAATCTCGCTCCATAGCAGAAGAGGAAGAGGGTGCTTTAGTGAACATGCCACAGAGAAGGCGAATGATTTTAGATGATGAGCCTACTGCCTCAAGCTTGCCTCCCGTGTCTGTGATTGAGCCCCTTGTATTTGATGATGTTCCACATTCCCCTATTCACGGTGGTATTGATCTTGCTGCTGACGACGTCTCTTTGGCTGCTATCTTTCCTGCTTCTTTGAGAGAAACTATTTCGTCTATTCCTTTGGATATCTCAACTTTTGCTGCTGCTTTGCCTATAACTTCTTCAACTCTTCAACTTTCCGTGCCTGCTCCTTTGCCCGCGGCTTCTCCAGCTCCCCAACCTTCCGTGCCTGTTGCTGTTCCATCTCTGCCTGCTTCCATGCCTTCCATTAGGGGAGTAGGGTTTTCCAGCAGAGAGATGCGGCAGGTGGTAATAGAGGTTCCGGCTTAGGGAAACCTTTTTAAGAAGATAGGTGAGCCTGAAGTTTGGCTCAAGCCTTTAATAGGTCTCGCTGAGAAAGCAAAGCTAGCTAGCCACGGTGCTCTTACATGGGCAAATGAGGTCGTGCGTACTTCTTTGAATNAGGATTTCAAACATAGACCAAGAGACAAGAGAGTTGCAGGCAGAAGTTGATAATTGGAAAGCACAGTATGATAGCCTAAGGATTGACATAGACGCTTTAGAAGAGGATAAGAGTACCTTGAAGCGGCAGATGAGACTTATGGCAGCAGAAATAGCAGTGGAGCGGGCTTCTAGCAGTCAAGGTGACAAAGACAAGAGGGTTCTGGAGTCTTCGATCGCGGAGCAGTTGTCCCGTGCCTCAGAGGAGATTAGAGACTTGAAGAACTTGCTGGGGCAGAAGGAAGAATACTCAGACGAGCTCGTGGAATCACTCACTCGTACTCAAGAAGATCTTCGAAGGGCTTTAGACAAAGCTCAAGCTTTAGAGGAGTCGATTGTTCCATTAAGGGCCGCTCATGAAGCTGCGGAGGTGGAGAAGGACGGGCTGAGAGTTGAGCTTCAAGTGTGGGCAGAAGATTATGAAGATTTGGAAGAGGTGGCTGCTGTCGATGTGAGCTGGGCGTATATGAATTCTCGCCTCGACACATTGATGGAAATGAGTCAAGAGGGTTTCGACCTTAGTGCTGAAATAGCCAAAACTAAGGAAGCCATGGAGAAGGCTCAACAAGGTCATAACCTCTCTTCACCTGATGGTGAGATTCTAGCCGCTCATGCCTCTTCATCCTCAGTTGCTCCCGCTCCTTCTGCCACTGAAGTCAACCCCTCTTCTTAAAAAGATCTAGTTGGTTTATCCCTTTTTTTTTTTTTCTTTGTATCAATTGGTGGTTACCCCCAGTCCCATCGGGGGTAAATTTGGATTTCCTTTAAGTCCCCAAATGACAACTTAGGGGCACCACAATGTAAATATAAAAATCTTATACGGCTAAGTATAAGTTAATACTTAGTTTTAGCCGTTTTTAATATATAAATGTTAGTTCGACTTTTGTTGAGTTTCTGTTTCACTCTTTAAGTCTTTTGCATGCTTTATTTTTCGAGGTTTTAGTTTTACCTTCGAGTTTTGCATGTGGGATGCTTTAGACTACTCGTACCTTTTATAATAGACACAGTGTCATATTAAATGTGTGCCTTTTTGTAATAGGCATAGTTTGGAAGAGGGACCTTTATAATTGACATGAAAAAGACGTCTCAACTTCATGATAATGCAATAGAGTGATAGGAATTTTACACATGTTTAAGAATGTTTCCAAGGAAAGTTTTTTGTTTGAACTTCCATGACATTTTACATGTGTTTAGTTATCGTCTATAACTCACGCTTGCAACTGTTTTTGTTTAACAGATTTAATATACTCTTATATTTTGTAACTGTTTTTCATAGGTAACAGTTTTTCGATATTAATACAAGGAAAAACTATTTTTCACTAGTAACAATTTTTATAAAGATTGAGGTTTTTACCCGCAACTGTTTTGGAAATAGTTTTCTAATAAGTGCGAGGGAAATGTTTTCTTATTCGTAACTATTTTTATTTGATAACAGTTTCTTGAACAAATACAAGGGTTCAGATCTTTCATCCATAACTGTTTTATTCGAGAACAGTTTTTTGAATGAGTATATTGATGATGATCTTTTACCCCTAACTGTTTTTTTTACAACAGTTTTGAATAAGTATAAAGATGTACATTTCTTCCTCGTGACTAACATTTTGCCTTTCAACCTGAATATCTTCAAAGGTTTTTGCTTTTTGCATTAGGCTTTGTATTTGGACGGCTCTTTTGATTTCTTTCGATTCTGCTCGTGTCACTTGTCTCATTGAGTAGATGGGTCTTAGGCTCGAGCTTTTGACTTTATGATAGTCTTCTTTGCTTCGTCTTAGTCTTCCATACTGTATAGTCCCCCAAGTGTTTGAGCTTTGAAGAATGAAATCTCGAGCACTTGATTACTCCTTTCCTTGTGGTCCTTCCTGAAAAGGAAAAACATTCCGTACTCGAAGATATATAGTTTTTTAGATGATGACTGCTTAACCCCTTTTAAAACGTCCATCAGAAAGTGTAACCCTAGACCGGGAATTGTGTTATTTCCTCGCGTCTTTGCAGGTCTAATATCATCATCTGGTGATGGGTTAGCTTTGTGCCTATCATCTAAAAAAGTTAGTAAAATTTTTGAATGTTCAAAATAAAATCGAACGTGTAATACCTGACGGGGGGTATTCTTTTCTTTTTAAATGTAATACTTCTTTAGATGGATGACGTTCCATCTTGTTGGTAGAACTCTGCCGTCCATAGCTTCCAACTCATAGGCGCCTTTTCCAGCTATCCCTCGGATTTTGTAAGGTCCTTCCCAGTTTGGATTTAGCTTTCCTGCACCTGCTTCTTTTGTTGATTGAAAGACTTTTTTGAGGACGAAGTCCCCAATTTTAAAGTACCTGAGATGAGCTTTACGGTTGTAATAACGCTCTATGATTTGTTTTTGAGCTGCCATCCGTATCAATGCTGCTTCTCTCCGTGGTTCGAGCAGGTCTAGGTTGGTCCTTAATTCGTCACTGTTTTCACCTTCCATGGCCGTCGAGAACCTTATACTTGGTTCGCCATTCTCTACAGGTATTAAGGCTTCTGAGCCATAAACAAGTGCGAACGGAGTTTCTCCCGTGGCTATTTTTGAAGTCGTTCTGTATGCCCATAGTACCGCTGGTAACTCATCAGGCCAGTTTCCTTTGGCTTTATCCAGCCGCTTTTTTAGATTGTTGATGATGACCTTATTTGTTGACTCAGCTTGACCATTAGCCACGGGGTGGTAAGGCGTTGAGGTGATCCGCTTGATTTGCCAACTTTCGAAGAATTCTGTGATTTGCGAGCCTATGAATTGTGGGCCATTATCACACACGATCTCCTTTGGTATTCCAAAGCGGCATATTATGTTTCGTCATAAGAAGATTTTAATTTCCTTTTCTTGCACTTGTTTGAACGCTTCTGCCTCTACCCGTTTTATAAAATAGTCGGTTAGCACGAGTAAAAACCGTACCTGTCCTTTAGCTGTGGGAAGAGGTTCTACTATGTCCATACCCCATTTCATGAAAGGCCATGGGGATATTATTGGATGTAATAATTCCTCTGGTCGATGCATGTTATTGGCAATCCTTTGGCATCTGTCACATTTTGATACGAAATTGTCGGCTTCCTCTTCTATCTTAGGCCAATGGTATCCGACTCTGATTAGTGTTTTCACTAAGGATCTAGCCCATGAGTGATTTCCACAGTGTCCTTCGTGGACTTCTTTCATCACAAATTCCATTTGGTTAGTTCGAAGGCATTTAGCTAGGGGTCCCCCGAACATCTTGCGATAAAGTAAGTTGCGAATAAGGCAGTACCGTGCAGCTTTGCGGTGTAGTGCTTGAGCCGCTTTCTTGTCTTCAGGCACGGTGCCATTCTGCAAAAAATTAAGAATTTCGTTTCTCTAGTCCCAGGTTAGGTTGTTGAAAGTTACCTCATTCCTGTCCTGGTCTCTTATTGAATGAAATAATTGAACATTGTATTGTCTTTGTTCGTTACTTCCGTGACTGCCGCGAGGTTAGCTAATGCATCTACCTCTGCATTTTTTTCTCTAGGTATTTGCACTACCTTCCATGTTTTGAATTGTCTCACGAGCTCCCGTGCTCTTTCAAGATACTGTTGCATTCTAGTCTCTCGAGCAATGTAAGTCCCCTGTATCTGATTTACATTACCAGTTGGGAATCGCTGTTGATCACAATTTTGTCGATTGAGAGCTCCCATGCAAGTTCAAGCCCTGCAATAACAACTTCGTACTCTGCTTCATTGTTAGTGATATGATAACACTTTATAGCTTGTCGTGTCTTTTCACCCGTGGGTGATATCAAGACTATGCCTAAGCCAGCGCCTTTTATATTTGAAGAACCATCGGTGAACAAGGTCCGCAGGCCTGGATTAACACCGTCAAAGAGTTGTAACTCTTTTTCTACTGCAGATACAATGCCATTACGAAAGTCAGCAACAAAATCAGCTAGTATTTGAGACTTAATTGCAGTCCTAGGCTGATAATTTATCTCATGCTCACTTCATTCTATGGCCCATTTGGATAATCTTCCTGGCAATTCTTGTTTATGCTGAATATTTCTTAAAGGCTATGAGGTCACAACAGTGATTGGGTGGCATTGAAAATATGGTCGTTATTTTCTAGATGCCATTAAAGCTAAAGCTAACTTTTCCAGATGTGGATATCTAGTCTCAGCATCTATCAAAGTTTTACTTATATAATAGATAGGTGATTGTTTACCTTTTTCTTCTCTTACCAATACTGCACTTACAACAATTTCTGAGACAGCCAGGTAGATGTACAATCTTTCCCCTTTTTTTGGCTTTGAAAGCAGTGGTGGTTTCGATAGATAAATCTTCAGGTTCTTGAGGTCTTGCTAACATTCTTCAGTCCATTCGAACTGATTATGTTTTTTGAGAACTGAGAAGAATTTAAAACGTTTTTCGGAAGATTTAGAAATAAACCTCCCCAAAGCTGCTATTCTTCCTCTCAGTCTTTGAACCTCCTTTTTATTTGTTAAAACATCAGGTATTTCCTCTATGGCTTTAATTTGAACGGGATTTACCTCTATTCCTCTGTTTGATACAAGGAAACCCAAAAATTTGCCTGTTGTCACTCCAAAAGCGCATTTCTCTGGATTCAAATTCATATTATACCTGCGTAAAATATCAAAAGCAGTAGATAGGTGCTGTAAATAGTCTTGTGCTTGTGTTAATTTTACCAACATGTCATCAATGTATACCTCCATCGTTTTTCCCAGATGTTCTTGGAACATCTTGGTCACTAGCCTTTGATAGGTGGCTCCAGCGTTTTTAGGCCAAAAGGCATGACTTTATAACAATAAGTTCCCCTATTCGTGATAAAGGAGGTTTTTTCCTCGTCTAAAGGATCCATTTTAATCTGATTATAACCAGAATATGCATCTAGAAAGCATAATAGTTCATGACCTGCGGTAGCATCAATAATTTGATCTATATGAGGCAATGAGAATGAATCTTTGGGGCATGCTTTGTTTAAATCAGTATAATCTACGCACATTCTCCACTTGCCATTCTTTTTAGGTACTACCACGGTGTTTGCTAACCTGTTAGGGTACGTTACCTCTCGTATCGAACCAATCTTCAAGAGTTTCTGTACCTCTTCGTCGATCACTTGGTTCTTGAATGGTCCTTGCTTTCTTTTCTTCTGCTTAACATGTACGAAGGATAGATCTTTATTTAGTTTATGAGTCATCACTTATGGTGGGATGCCTGTCATATCTGAGTGGGACCACGTAAAACAGTCTACGTTAGCCTTTAAATAATTAATTAACTTACCTCTTCGAGTGGGGCTTAGCCTCGTGCCTATATATATTTTCTGCTCAGGTTTTTGTTTAGATAACAGAACAGCTTCGAGCTCCTCCATAGTTGTTTTGATGTGCTCATCTTTCTCCGGTTCATGAATGACGTCCGGTCTGGAATCCGCATTTGTGTGGTATAGTACACCTTCCGTGGTAACTTGACTCTTCTTCTCGTAAGTATTTTCTTTAGTTCCTGTTTCAGCAATAATATCTTCCGTACCTATTTGGGCAGTAATTTTTTTCATGTCTGTTTGGGCGGTGTTACCTGTTTGGGAGATTTCCTATCTCGTAATTCTTCCACCTCTATTTTCTTGTTGTAATGTACCACATAATTTATATTTTTTGCGGTCTGCTGATCTCCTTTGATTTGTTGAATCCCCCATTCAGAGGGAAATTTAATTACCTGATGCAACGTGGAGGGTATCGCTTTCATGTCGTGGATCCATGGCCTTCCAATGATCACGTTATAAGCCATGTGAGTATCGATGACTTGGAATCTAGCTCTTTTGATCACCCCCTCAGCATAAGTGTTTAGCTCAATTTCTCCTTTTGTTATAACCATAGAGTTATCAAACCCGGACATGGCTCGTGCTTTTGGGATTACTTGATTCCCATTAGCATTTCTTCCACGACTCTTAGCAAATGATATTGACTAAACTGCCTGGATCAATCAACACTCTTTTCACGTTAGTGTCATGAATAAGTAGAGATATTACCAGAGCATCGTTGTGCGGAAGTATTAATCCGCTGCTATCTGCATCATCAAAGGTTATATCCTCTTCTCCACGAGCACGTTTCCTGNCCTTGTCTCCCATGTTCCTCAATATTGAGACAAGTTCAGTAGTACTTACATTAAAGGTATGATCCCCAATTTGAGTACTACCTCTAGGTCGTTCATCTCGATCTTTTCTGGATCTAAACGAGGATGAGATTGCATCTCTTCCTTGTAGTCTATAGTCCGACTTAGTATTTTTGAACCTGGGGCGGATATCGCGTCCCGAGGGTCTTAAGTAAGGATCGTACCTATTTTTACCTGATCTTCTATCTGATTCAGGATGTCTGGATCTGGAATGATCTTCATCTCTTTAACGAGCAATGATATCTTCTTCTATTCTGAGTTTAGTGATGTACCTGTTATATACTTCCATGTTGTGGCGGGGAATTATCTTAGATTCTCCTTAAGTCGCCTGGTGGCTTCTGAGCTTTTATCGTTCAAGTTGCTTGCAAATGTCATGGCTGCCCAATTATCAGGCACCCTGGGTAACTGCATTCTTTCTCGTTGAAACCTATCTACAAACTCTCGGAGTAGTTCCGTCTCTCCTTATTTTATTTTGAATATGTCTTCCATTCTCTTCTCAACTTTTTGTGCGCCAGAGTGTGCTTTTATAAAAGAATCTGCAAGCTCAGCAAACGAGTCAATAGAATTTTCAGGGAGAAGAGAATACCAGGTTAGGGCCCCTTTGGTAAGTGTTTCCCCAAATTTTTTGACAAGGACTGATTCAATCTCTTGTTTCGTTAAGTCGTTGCCTTTTACCCCAGTAGTGAAAGCAGTCACATGGTCGCGTGGGTCAGTTGTTCCATCATATTTGGGAACGTCAGGCATTTTAAACTTCTTGGGTATAGGCAAGGGTGCCGCACTTGGCTTCCAAGGTTGTTGAGAATATCTATCAACATCGATGCCTTTGATGATAGGTGGTACTCCAGGAATTTGTTCGATGCGATCGTTCTGCTCCTTCATCTGTTTCTGCATGGTTAGCAGTAAATTTTGTAATTCTGAGTTAATAGATATACCTATCTCATTTCGAGAGATTCATTAGGAGTATCTCCTCTTCCTGAGTTTTCCAACCCAGATTGAGGATTTTCCATGGTGATGGTGTTATTTGGGGGTGGCATTGGTGGTGTAGGCAACGCTGCTGGTAATCCTCTCGCAAATTTTTGCAAAGCTTGGCTCACATAATCTGCAATAATTTGCTTTACATGATCTTGTTCCACAGTTTGATCATTATTACCATGGTTGCTATTGGATCTTTTTGGGGATTGTTCCCTCGAACCACGTGGGGTTCCTGAAGGTGATGGGGTTCCACTTCTTTGCTGGTTGTTGTCATTGGGGTTTGACATAATTCAAAGGATATCACTTGGAAAGTAAATAAAGATTATCAGATTCCCGGTAATGGAACCAATTTGTTTAACCAAAGAATTAGACCCTTTGACTAAAGCTTATTTTTAAGATGAATACGGTTACTGATAATCAAGATAATGGGAAAAATGAATAATAGACAATATTACAGAAATAAAAGATTGAGGTTGATTGTATTCGAGAATCAGATGCCTTTACAAGTTGTATTCCCCTACCTTATATAAGAGATTCTTATAACGTACGACTCTTGCTATGGTTACTCATTAATGACTAATTATGACATTAATGAGGCGTTACAAAGGATAACGGTAATAGGGTTTTAGTTACATAACGTTCGAGTAATCAATTGTGGGTCCTTGAATCTGCATGTAGCTTTGTATAGATTCATTCTGGCCGTGCCTCTCTCCCGTTTTGATCAAGTTGAATTTCCCGTGGCTTATAAGTTCGTGGATTTACTGAACCGTGCCTCTTTGTACCGTACCTCTTCAAAGAGTTACGTCCAGCTGTAGTGTTTTCCTGTGTCCACGTGACTGGCTGAGTTGTCAAAAGCTGGCTTACGTGTGAAACTCTTTTTTACCAATACACCTGGTGCATCATGTCATGAAAAATGGCGGTCATAGCCCTCATATAGGTTGCCCCAACGTTCTTTAGGCTGAATGGCATGACCCGATAACAGTAAGTACCCCAAGGTGTGGTGAAGGCCGTTTTCTCTGCATCTTCTTCATCCATCAAAACCTGGTGATACCCAGCCTAACAATCTACGAAAGACTATATCTCATGTTTGGCACAGTTGTCAACCAAGATGTGAATGTTTGGCAATGGATAGTTATCCTTGAGGCTTGCTTTATTCAAATCCCGATAGTCGACACACACTCGGACTCTCCCGTCTTTCTTCGGTACCGGGACAATATTAGCCAACCACGTGGTGTATTGGACCACTCGGATTACTCCAGCTCTTAAGTGTTTAGTGACTTATTCTTTGATCTTGTCACTCATGTCTGTTTTAAATTTTCTCTGTTTTTGTTGGACATGCAGATAATCGGGGTAGGTTGGCAATTTGTGCACCACCAAATCAACACTCAGTCCAGGCATATCATCATAGGACCAGGCGAACACATCTTTGAATTCGAATAGAAGTTGAATCAAAGAATCCCTAGTCCTTTCATCAGTATAGATACTTATCATGGTTTCTCGGACTTCTTCTGAATTACCCAAATTAACCGGTTTGCTTTCGTTTAAGTTTGGCTTAGGCTTATTCTCGAATTGTTCTAATTCTCGATTTATTTCCCTAAAAGCCTCATCTTCATCATATTTCGATTCTTGATTCATTATTTCTTGGTTAGACGGCGTGTCAAGATCTGGGCGTGAAGTCCGCAAGCATGTCATGTTATTTAAGTCCGCATTATTAGAACTGAAAAGAGAGATAAGAAAAAATAGCAAAAATATTAGGACGAATAAAGAGAGAGATTTGTGGACTATGAAATATTAATTTCATTTCATTGAATTTTGAACATAGGAGGGTTTACATCAGAATTTTAAAAAGGCAATAAACTAAAAACACTCGAGTTACACCTTGGAATAACTCGAAGTGCATAAGGATGGCAAAGCTGAACTACCGGGACTCCCGCCTGACTGGGAATGGAGTAGCCTTCCAATGTTGGAGCTTGGCGTCAGGCCCCATATATTGCACTTCAGCAGTGCTTGAGCCTTCTCTTGGTTGGACCATATGAGCCTCATACAACATCTGTCTCATTGCTCCGCAGATTTCTTCAATTTCTTCGGCCGCGAAAGCCTCCTCTTCCTCTTCTCTACGTATTTTGGCTTGACAAATGATTCGGTGATGTGCGGGATTGGCTGAGGCAATACCCAACATCTTTCTTACGTTGGTCAGCCCATTTTTCATCATCGGGAGTAGCTTGAAACCCTATGCCGAAGAACTTCTTACTGGTAGGCAAGGTGATAGGTTCTTTAATGCCTTGCAAGGACAACCTGAGCCCTTTTCCAAGTGTGTACCCATGTTTAATCATGGTGCTAGCGACCATAATTGATGCGTTTGATATGAAGGGTTGAGGACACAGGGTTCCTTCCTCATATTGGTCCGCAACCACAATCTCGAAAGCCTGGTAGACTATATGCTCGCTGCCTTTTCTTGCTTCCAGGCATGGGATCGATGGGTCCCTGTAAATAGATTGCTCGTCCTCAACATGGACCACAATTTCCTGGTCTTCATACTAAAACTTAACCATCTGGTGGAGAGTAGATGGAACTGCCCTTGCTGCATGGATCCAAGGCCTTCCCAGGAGATAATTGTAGGAAGTATCCATATCTAAGACCTGGAATGCAACTTCAAAATCTACAGGGCCGATTGTCAAGACCAAATCAATCTCCCCGATTGTGTCTCTTTTGATGCCATCGAATGCGCGGACGCACACATTGTTGGGCCTAATTCTCTCAGTCCCGATCTCCATTCTTTGTAGGGTCGAGAGAGGGCAAATATCAACCCCAGATCCGCCGTCCACCATAACTCTTTTCACATAGTATCCTTCACATTTAACAGTTAGGTGGAGAGCTTTGTTGTGGGCAGCCCCTTCTGGAGGCAAGTCATTTTTGCTAAATGAGATCCGGTTGACTTCGAAAAATTATTCCGCCATTCTTTCTATTTGCTCAATTGTGGTCTCGGCCAGAATATATGCTTCATTAAGTGTTTTGATCAGGATTTTCTGATGCTCGTTTGAACTTATCAGCAAGGATAGAAGTGAGACCTGAGTGGAGGACTTTCTGAGCTGCTCAATTATGGTGTATTCAAAGGTTTTCATATTTTTGAAGAATTCTTCTGCCTCTCCGGCACTGATTGGCTTCTTAGGCGGAAAACGTTTCTATTTGCTTTTGTTCAGTTCTTCTAGGTTGAGGTATTTCTCTGATGAGTTTATCTCACTCGCTTCCCCAATAATTTCTTTTCCTTTGTACGTCACCACCGTCTTGTTGTAATTCCAGGGGACGGCAGTGGTGTCCTTTATGGGATTTTGTGGTGCGCGGCTAATAACCACGGGCTCATTCAGCCTTGGCAAAATTATCGGCCCCCGCGCCACATAAGTCCTCTTCGGTATGTATATTTTCGGGACATTAGGCATAGTCTTGTTGTGTTGCAATCTTTCGGGAGGGCTTAACACAAACTGTTCCTTCCTGAGTGCCCTGGGAACATAAAGAACGACATCTTTAGAAGGCCTTGTCCCTGTCTTTGTTTCAACCTCTCTTGTGGCCGGAAGAGTGGAGTTACCTTTCTTCTCCTCCTTATCTTGTTTTGGTGTCGCTTTGGGTTTCTTCTCTACATCAGTAATGGCGATGATAGTTTTCAGAGCCGGATCAAATTCTTGGTCTTCACAAATTATGCCGATAATTGGCCTGTTATTATGAGTAGGCAACGAGTTATTGGTGACGTTGGGAGCTTCTTCGTCCCTTAGTACCACCTTATTTTGTTCTATTAAGCTCTCAACAGCCCGCTTGAGGGTCCAGCAATCCTCAGTATCATGTCCCTCGGCCCCTGAATGATAGGCACATTGAGTACCTGGCCGGTAAGAGGGGGATTCTGGGTTTTTCCTATTTTAGGGTACATGCTGCAACAGACCCATTTGGACCAGCTTCAGGAAAAGGCTAGAGTATGATTCGCCAATTGGTGTAAAGTTGGTACTTCTGGGTGGTTCCCGGGGATTGTTTTGTGGAGGGCGAGGATTATACTGAGCTTGGCGAGGAGGGTTGTTTCTGGGTGGTGGGGCTCAGTTTTGATTATAGTGTTGTTGGGCATTTATTATTGGATAAGGTTGAGGCATTACGGCATACGCCACATCTTGGTGGGGATAGAAATGACGTGGGACATGGAAAAATAGCGTCGGGGCTGCCGGGAGTTTCTTATACTGGAGGCCATCATTGCTGATTCCTCTTTCTTCTTCCTATTGGCTGCACTTCCTGACCCACTCTAGATTGCCTGGGAAGTTTCCCTTATGGCGGATTGGCTTAAAATGCGACCATTTTTCAGACCGTTTTCAACCATCTCTCCGATTTTTATCGCTTCCGCAAATGGCTTGCCCATGGCGGACATCATATTCTGGAAGTGGTCGGCCTCCTGAGCTTGTAAGAAAACGCTGACCATTTCTGTCTCGTCCATCGAAGGTTTTACTCTGGAAGCTTGCCCACGCCACTTAATAGCGTATTCCCTGAAGCTTTCCGATGATTTTTTCCTGAGGTTGGACAAAGAATTCCTGTCTGCTGCTATGTCCACGTTGTATTGAAATGGTCTGACAAAGTCTCGGGCCAAGTCGTCCCATATATGCCAGTGGGATATATCTTGGTCCATGTACCACTTAGACGCAATCCCGGCCAAGCTCTCCCGGAAGTACGCCATTAAAAGCTCTTCATTTTCGCCTGCTCCCCTCAGCTGGTTGCAATATCTTTTTAGATGAGCAATGGGATCCCTGTGTCCGTCATATTTCTCAAACTTGGGAGTTTTAAACCCGAGAGGCAGATGAACATGTGGGAACATGCACAAGTCGGCATAAGAAACACTTTTCTGACCACTTAATCCCTATATGTTTTTGAGACTCTCCTCAATGCTTTTCATTTTTCGAGCCATCTCTTCCTGCTCGGGGTTCCTTTTGTCTTGTCCCACAGCGAGTTCATGCCGAGGTTTCTGAGGGTATGAGTTTGGAGTAACATGAGTTGCGTCCAGATGGAACGACGGTGTTTTAAAGGTAAAGGCCGACGGCTCGAAGTTTGGTCCAGCTACTGTTGGCGGCACCGTGGCAGAGGTTGGTGGTGCGGTAAAAATGTTGGAGGATACACCGGAAAATAGTGCCTGTGGGGACCTCAGAAGGCATTCCGGTGAAATGAGCTGACATAGTTGGGTACCCGAATGGGGTAGCTGGGTAATTGATAAGTATGTTGGAGATTCCGCCTGTTCTGCGAACCAACTCGGGAAAACCAGGGATGGTGCTGGGCGGTTCTCTACCACTAGACCAGGCGTCCCACATTTCCAACATGCGACGATGCAGTATTCTATTTTCTTCAGCCGTGGCTGACGCAGATGTCGGGATGACCGAGCTTGGGTCATCCTCAGAAGAGTTGATGATTGGCAGGTGACTTTCCATTATCATTTTGACACTCCCTTTCGATCTTGTGAAGTATGGGTGTGAAGCCAGGTTACCGCAAAACCAACCACCTAAAAATGACACCTTTTAAATAGAAATAAAACCAAGAAACCGTTAGATTGAGGCATTCAACATATAGGGAATCTCACTTTGGGGGTATGCAATGCACCTGGGCAGTTAAACGCTTTCTACATGTCTTGTATCGGCTGGGTGTTTTATCTCGGCTTTTTTTTTTTTGAAATTTCTTTTCCTTCTTTGCTCTCTCTCTTTTTTAAAAAAAAATTTCTTTCTTTCTTATTCTAGATTGTCTTTTCCTTTTTAGGGCTATGATCGGATCCTACGTGGATTGCCTACGTATCACGACGCCGCGTGAATAAGATCATTACGTAGTTCAAGTGAATAAATACAAAAGGAAATAAACATTCTGTCTTTCAAATTTTGTTTTCATTAAGTAAAACTTGAAATTTCATTCATTACAAAAGACTCTGACATACTTTCTTGGAAATTTTAAAAACTACAAAAGACTTAAAGTAGACTTAAATAGGTTGTAACAGGAAAACGAAATACAGACTCAAAAAGGGACATCATGAATACATAAGTGCCTCTATTGTTCCAGGGGCCTGCGGGATCTCAGTCGGTATCGCCTTGGGCCGGCGTGCCATGTCTTGTTGGAGGCGATTCAAGTCATCCATTATCTGGCGGACAAAGATCATCACCGCAACGAAGAAGGTGGATCGGGTCATATCCTCACATTCTTGGCATTTTGTAACAACATAATCATCGATTTCTCTGACCCTTTGTCTGATGATACCCTTTTCCTGGAGTAAGCGCCCGATCTGTTGGGATCTAGCCTCTAAAACCTGGGTGTCCTTATGGTTCTGTTCTTGCAACTGTTGCAAATCTTCCTCCAACTGAGTCATCATCGCATAACAATGTTCCCTTTCTGCCTTGAAATTTTTTGCTTGTTTAGCCATTTCATTTTCGAGGGTGGCAACCTTTTCTTTTAGGCCTGTGACTTCTTGGTCATATTTTCTTTTCAACTTTTGAACAAACTCTGCCCTTTCCTCCGTATTTCTTGCCAATTTTTCTCGAGCTCTAGTCAATTCCTCCTCAGTTTTGTCTAAATCATCCCCATAGTCGCACATTTTTTGCCTAAGACTATTGATAAGTCTTTCATCAGTTCTGCTTCTTTCTGGTTCTCAGCAGCTATTTTCATTTTTTGGATCTGGGCTCGGAGAGACTCATTTTCTTTGATCAACCTATTTTTCTCCCCTTCAGCTGTGGCGGTTTGCAAACTGTTTTCAAATTTGATATCTCTGATCTGGGCTTCCAATTTGCTTATTGTGGCCCTGTAGTTGTTCTCTTTTCCCAATAGGTCCCAAGGATCTTGCGCTTCATCGGTAAACTGTTGTACGCGGGGCCTTTTGGCGGGCCGCTCCAGTTCTTGGTGCTCTCTACCCCTTATACCATACCAAGTGGTGTAGCCAGGCTCTACCTCACCTCTGGATAAATCCCTCACTCGAGTCTGTGGCTCCAAAAATCTACACTGATGCCAAATCTGTCGGACCGTATCCTCCGGAAATGCGGCTCTTGGGCACAATTCAATTACTTGCCGACTTAGGTCTTCATCGTGTGGAACATTTTGATGCCTTCCTAGTTGTCGTAAGACCCGATGTGGGGCATATGGTTGAATACTTCGGAGACCCATCAACAGAAGATAGCATACTTCAGCTGACATATAGATGACTTCATTGATAGGGAGCCAACCGAATGTCCATTCAATTTGGTCGGCAGTCAAAGAACTCAAGTGTGCAAGCCAGGCTTCTGTGCCTTCTGGAAATTCATGCCCCTCTACCCAAGTCCTATGTTCTTCAATGCAATTTAGGCCAGTCAGACCGTAATTCATATACCCTGGGCGACGACAGAGATGTTCGATCATCCAGATTTGTAAGAGTAGATTGCAGCCCTCGAAAAGCTTTCCTCCGGATTGGCAAACAGTTAAGGCATGGTAGATTTCTGCCACGATCATTGGTACAAGAGTGCCATAAGACTTTTTTATCATTAAGTCGGCTACTCCTACGAGTCCAATATCTATACATCCATCGCTCCTCGTGCAGATTAGGATACCCAAGAATGCTACCACAAAGGCCAATCCCCGGCGGGCCTCCCATTTAGTTTGATTCCCGTGGTGGGTTAAACCGGTGTTCACAGCTTCAAAACCCTAAGGATCCCCGTAACGAAGGTAAAGGAAGTAAAATGTGCAGAATCCCTCAGATAAGTCCGAATCTTGGATTTCCCGACTGATGCTCAGAAAGTCCAGGAATTTGTGAGGAGTCACAGCTCTGGGTGCTACCGGATAACGACTTTTGAGATTCTCACTGAGGCCAGCATACCCCGCTATCTCTTCAAGTGAGGGTGTCAATTAAAAATTCGAGAAATGAAACACATTGTGCGCGGGATCCCAGAATGATATTAGAGCCTCAATCATGTCTAATCTCGGCTTAATCTTCAAAAGGCCGGTGAACTCGCCCAAAGCTTTTACCACGGAACCTCTACTGACCTCCCCCAGGTTTTCTCCACCACATATGGAGTCCTATGGGAATTTCCTCTACAACTTTGAAGGGGATATTTTCAACGGTGCTCATCCTGCACATTTATTTAGGTGATTGGTTAAGAAAGAAGCAAAAACCCTGATTTATGTTTGACCAAAGAGAAAAAGATGCTACTTTTGCAAAGAGTATATAACTAATTGAAAATGGACCATTTTTGGAAATACGGCCCTTCAGCACTTCGGGAAGGAAGATTTTAGGGCTGTGTTTGCTAATTGGGTCAAAAATTTGAAAAAGGCCATAGGTGGCTATTCTTGCAAAAACAACCTTCTGGCGCCCCGTTGGGACATTTTGGCTGCTTAGACAAGGACGACATCACCTTTTTTTATGACCATATTTTTTGAAAGATAAGGTTGGACCGGATGAGGGTTGCCTACGTATCCCACACTGGCGGGAATCAAACAATGCGTAGTTCGGGAAATTTTGGCACGGTTTGAAAAACATGCACTGACTCATTTCCTTTTTCCATTTTCTTTTTTCAAAATCTTGGGAGAGTTTCGAGACAATTTTGAGTATCGGTGTTTTTTTTCAAAAATCGGAAAATTTCTATTCTATTTCGCTCTTGTTTTTTCTGACATTTCTTTTATTTAGCCGGTCGACAAACAAGACGAAATAAAATAATGTACACATAGTCAGGTAGGATGCATCAGGATGGTCTTTATTTTCAGGTTCACCTGTCCTAGACGGACCCAACCCCTGTGTTGAATCCCTTAAGTCAAATGCACATGATGCAGATAATCACTCCTACTAGGGATCCGACATGAGGCTATGTTATTCTAAGTTTAAATGCTGGGGTTTTGTTCTAGACCAGGCTTACCCGAGTGGACAGCTCGAGCCGGGGGGAGGGCAGCGTACCGGGAATACAGAAGCTTCACCGGCTTTGCAACTTGTCCGAACCTCGTTCTAAAATTTGGATATGAATCTAACAGAAAAGAAGTCACACGAAGTGCACACTTCCCCAGATGATTTAGAAGACTCAGAGAGAAAGGAGGTTTCGACACAATTTATATACACTTCAGATAATATCAAAGCGGTAAAAAAAAGTGGCATTTAGCACATTAGGTTTAAACATGTAAAAATCAGGTAATAATGAAAGCCAAATATAACAGCTATTCTAAGCTCGAATTCTTGAACCCTGTGAAACCAGAGATTCTGGGTTCGATCCCCAGTGGAGTCGTTAGAGCTGTCACACCTCCTTTTTTGACCCCCGAGAAATAAACGGTAATAGGGAAGTTTTTCCACTTTAAGTGACATTATTCGAATTTGGCATTTATTTTAGTTTTTTGAGTCGCCACCCAGATTTTTGACGAAGTTCCGGGACACCGTTTATTGAAATCCCAAACCAAGGAATTTGAGACTCTGTTTTAAGTTGTATGCAAACCAGAAATTCGAGTAAGGAATTCTGTTAACCCGGGAGAAGGTGTTAGGCATTCCCGAGTTCCATGGTTCTAGCACGTTCACTTACTATCAATATTTGGCCTAAATTATCTGATTGTTTACGTGTTTTAGCCTATTGTGCATTTAGCCTTTTTTGATTTTTAAAACCGCTTTTAGTGTTTATGGATTTATCTTGGAACAAGTCACGATGATGTACCCTTGTTTGTTTTTGGACACGTTATAACTGTGCCACATGAAATGCAACCACAATTACAACATGTGATTTTATTATTGTTTTGAGTTATAGTCGGGGACATGAGTTGTCACACCCGAGTGTAGATTATATAGTCAAGGCTACGGTCGTGACGGTTTAAGATGCCTATTTGAGGCGATATTCGATTATTCTCTAAATTTTGGAATTTTTATCTAAAAGAGGTATTTTAACTTATAGGATATATATAAACCAATTGGGATATTTATGGATTTATCTTAGGACAAGTCACGATGGAGTGCGCTTGTTGTTCTTGAACACATTGCAACCACGTCACATGAAATGAATCCCGTGATTGCGACGTGTGATTTTATTTAATGTTTGAAATAAGAGTCGGGAGCACGAGTTTCCACGCCCGAGTGTAGGTTATGGTCGTTTGAAGTAATACTTGATTATTTACTAAATTTCAATCCAAAGATGTATTTTTCAACCTAAAAGATATGTAGAAGATTGTTTAAGCTTAAATTCATTAAAACTTAGAGTCTTCAGACAAATTCATTTTTATACTGAAATTATACAAAGGCATTTCGGATCCTAATCAAATACTAACAATCCCTATTACAATAATTATTGAAATGAAGGTATAGCCTTAAGGCTTTTGGGCTTTTGCCTCATCTAGGCCTAGTGGCCTCAGAGCCCAGATCGAATCAGGCTTTAGCGGGCTGGCCCAACTTCATAAAATGAAGTAATACAAAACTGGATATGAATTCAATAATGTCCAATCTTTATTACAACTCTATACTATTACATTTCCAACTTTTGCTATGAAATACTACTTCTAAATAATGAAATAAGAAAAGAAAAACTGAGAGGCTGCTGCTCCTGTGCAAGCTAGCAGTACCTCAAGGACTCAAGCCTGCATTTCATCATTGATTTTTAAAACCATAAGTCTTAAGATTTTAATGCATGGGAAACATTATAAACAAATTTGTATGCATCCCATAGAATGAATCTGACCATTAAAGGGGTCAGATTCAACTCTAATGATGCTCTACTACACATAATACAAAAAAAGAACATACAAACAGCTTGGATAAACCAACACATATTTGGCTAGAACGTTTGTATTTTGCATTCAGATTTGAGCAAGAAAGGAACTGAATAGGTAATTTTCAGCAGATATAGGCATGTCTATCTATGAAAATGAAGTTACAATGAAAAGAAATTGAAGAACATTGATATTTCACATTACTTTTTACATTCAGCAGTTCTACTTCATGTAAGGTGAAGTTTACATACCTTGAAGTAGAAGAAAATAACAACAAAGTTGTAGACCAAATAAAGGTCATAAAGGAGGTTCTTGTGAGCTTAATAGCAGCTAAACAGTCAAAAATCCAAGGAGAGAATAGCCAACAAGAATAGCATCTTAAACCCAAGAAAAACCGAAAGTTTTGGAAGAAATCAATAGCCAAAAATTACTCCTTAAATCCAGAAATAGGCAGAATCAGATTTGATACCCATTTGTATTATCATTTTTGATTTTTCTATTTCTTCTCAAATTCTAAGGAGAGATTTCAGAATAGAAAATGAAAGATGTGTATGAAGTCAGTTTTTTAGTGGTAAAAATGCAGAGAATTCCCTTAAAAATACGTCCCATTTTCAGAGGACTAGGTAAGGTATTTATTGGGGTATTTGGATCGGATATGATTAGCATATTACTTATCCAATAGGCTGAAGAAAGATACATGTGCGACTGTCAACCCTATCTTTTTGGGACAACTGCACCATTCTAGAATATTCCAGCCCCCTGAAATTATCCTTTTAAACCCAAAAAATTTGATTTCCTTATTCTAGAAGGTTCTTGGGTTGTTACACCCAAGATTTCCTTAATTAAAAATCCTAAAATACCCCTTAAAGTCTCTAGAATTACCCCTTAGGTAACTAAAGTTAAGGTTAATTGGGGTTATTTATTAACTTGGGTTAGTTGATCCTATAACTTAATTTAGTTAATTAAACCTAATTAGTTATTCTTAACTAGGATTAAGACTTAGTTAGCTATTACAAAGTCATCACTTGAATTAGATTAACCTTGATTTGGGCTTGGGTTATTAATTAAAGGACCTTATGTGACTAATTAATTGTTCTAGGACTTATATAAAATAAGTGATTTATTTTTTTATAAATTAGAACTTAGCTAGTTAAGGGACTTAATTCCTAACTGATTTTAGACTTGTTTAGGAATTAAGTTAATTAGGTGTTGGCTAATTCTAACTTAGTAAGTCATACTAAACCCTTAATGAAATTAGAGGTCTAGTCTCTTTTAGGAAGTTAGGTTAGATAATTAGCTTAATTAGTTAATTAGGTTCTTAGAGTTAGTTTCTAATTATACTATTAGTTATCTTAGTTTCAAAGGTATGTTTAATTAATCGAGTATAATTATCTCCTAATTACCTAATTGATTAACCGACTACCCTAATGACTAACACAAACAATCAATCTACTGTGGATAGTCATACTTAGGGAAAAACACTAAAACCAACAATCTGAAAACCTAACATGAATCAATCAAGCTATCCATTCACAATTAAATAAATAGGGCTGACTAATTATCCTAAACTTAGAAAACATGATTATCATAGAAACCTATCCATTATTTGACAAGAACAAATTATCCTAAACACACAATCAGAATATGTATGTAGAGCTTAAGACAATTAACAGAAAACATATACTGAGTAGTGATTAACACGGATAAAATCAGTAACATGACAAACGGATCAAAACAGTGATGATTTTAATTAAAACAAACAAAGAACAGTTAGACAAGAGGAAGGGGGATACCAGTGGAGGTGGTTTGACGGACTCCGACGACTTCGACGGAATTTGGCCCGACTCCGGCGGGCTTGGAAATGGTCCAAACCCACATGAATCAATAGCTCTCATCGAGAGCTATTGACTCATGTAGGTTTGAGTCATTGGCTCTCTCAGGTTTGGCAGGTAGATAAAAACCCTAGATTCGGATTTTTAGATTTGGATTTTGAAGTTTTTGGGCGATCTTTTGGAGAAATTAACACTAGGAGGTGAATGAGGGAGTCAAGGAGATTATATGGTAGAAATTTGGGGTCGATTGGTGGAGCTCCACCGCCGGTGGAGATTTTCGCCCGGCGAATTTGGGCGGAGGTTAGACAGAAGAGAGAGAGACGAAGGGGATGGGGTGTTAGACTTCTGGGAAAATGAGGGTAAGGGGGTAATTTTAGGACATATTTATTTAATTAAGTTGTTGAGTTCCCAACCATTGGATCAAAATAGATCAACGACTGGGATTAAACTTGGCCTAAACGGGGTCGTTTTGGTCACATGATGGGGGGGG